>ML682087.1:2756949-2796949 GCA_007922195.1 Podocnemis expansa
GTGTGTGTGTGTGTGTGTGTGTGTGTGTGTGTGTGTGTGTGTGTGTGGTTTTTTTAACAACACAATAATTATTCAGGCTTCTGACTATACTTTGAGGACATTGAAGTAAAATTTGGTAAAACAAAGAATAAATATATGGGGAAGCTGAGTAACAAGTGAGATTACGACGGCAAACAGTCTTTATGCATAAAATTTACTTCAATTACATTCTGTAATTAATTGCAACAATTCTAAACTATATTGGAGTTGTTTTTTGTATTTTTGAACCTTGCAAATGTGACAGTCAGTCTGCACCAAGAAAATCATTGTTGTGAGACTGAGCACTAAAAATAAAGCATTTTAATTGAAATGTTTTAGTTTCTATTTGTGCAGTCTCTACAAAATTTAAAGTGTCACATGCTGAACTAGACTAAGAGTGCAAAAGCAAACCTGGTGGTTGTGTAACCTTTTTTCCAATGTTAAGAAATTCTCTTTTGTTTTCATGAAGAAAAGTTCTTCGTGTCATATGCCAGAAATAAGCTGTTAGAGAAATTCAGGGATATTTTTAAAACATGTGTCCAAGATACTCTCTTGTTAGAGGTTGAAGTGAGGAGAATTTAAGTACAACTCTTCTACTAATAATACAGAAAAAGGGGCATTTGTTAGTCAAAAGTGACTGATCAAAATAGTCTCTAAAGTTGTGAGCTTTCACTCTCAAAATGTTCATAAAGTATGATCCCCCCTTGTAGGAGGGTATAGTGTGCTTTTTGTATAAGCTGCTTTTTTTTTTTTTTTTTTTGTGTGTGTGTGTTCTCACCAAAGCAGAAATTACAAAAGTATGTTGAATTCTTAGCTTTGCCATGCAGTGTGCCAAAAGGCCTTTCTCTCCAAGGACCTCATCTTTCATCTTTTTGTGAGTATAGCATCAATTCTTGCTGTGTGTTCAAGGAAAAAGCTAAAATGGTTTAGTACAACTAAAGCATTTCTTTCTTTTTTTTCTTTTTAAGACCATGGTAAGTTAGAAGCCCAAATATGATAGCATGGACAAAGTGATAAGTGTGCTAGAGTTTAACAAATGTTCACTGGATTAGGAAAGGAAATGTAGTTTATACTGCTTCTTTTATGACAAAGAATTTAAAAGGTCTTGCTCTAAGCCTCACCATGTGTGTGTTTCTTTTCTCCAAAACATACCACTAAGTTGAAAAGGGAGATGAATCTTAGAGGGAAACTATTAACTCTGAGGGAGTTTATTATTGTTTGAGAGAAAGAACAGTATTTGCATTTGAATTGGCTCTGAGTGTAGCATGTACCCCTAATCTTGTTCCTACTTGAAGCTTGTGAGTAGTTTAAGTACTTCCTACTTTACTTTTTATGTTCTGGTCTTGTGTAGTAACATCTTTATTTTTTCAGTAGATCACAAATGTTATAACTTAAAATAATCAAAGTCCTTAGCTCAACTGAGAGATGCTGTAATGTACTCTGGTGTTAGAAGCAATTTGCAGGTGCTACTGTTCCCATAATAGGACTTCTTCAGGTAAAGTGAGAACTCTGTAAAATGGACACACAATAGAATCCGAGGTGCAGCTGCATTCCTTTACCACATGCTGGAATTTTAGGGCACATAGCAATACTTTGGTGAGCCATATGAAATATCTTCTTGAATAAGACAATAATTATCTCAGTAGCACCAAGAATGAGAGGTAAATCTTCATGATGCCAGTCTGTAAGCCAGATATGTTTGTGTTCCAGAATAACTTGTAGTGACAGTCAAAATTTTAGCACCTGAGGAAATGGCAGGGTTGCCTGGCATAACATTATGTAGTAAACATTTGGTTTCCTTGTTTTAGGAAAATGCAAGTTTAAAACTCATTTATTGCATAATTTAATAGCAATTTTGTTTAATTTTCATATTGTGCTATAATCCTGGTGCTCAGGTTGGTACCTTTCTGACTCCTGAGTGTTATGTCAAAGTGCATAACTTCTTAGTCCAGGAATCTGGAAAACTAGACAAATCTGAGTAGAGATGTGAAGATTCATCTCAGTATATTCTTGCCCTTCCTCTGGTGTAACAGCACAAGAATTATTAATGGGATTTAGGTCTTTGACAAAGACTGTGGCTGCGGTTCCAAAGGGGTAGCCATGCTAGTCTTGTTCAGCAAAACAAACAAACAGTCCTTGTTGTTATCACATGTGATAAATCCTTTTTTGTGGTCTTTAAAAGTGCTACAGGACTCCTTGTTTGTGTGGTTGTGATGTTTCTCCTTTCTTTATTCATTTGGGATAGACATCCCCAAAATTGTTCCAGATAAATCAGTGTGTCCCCAACACTGTATATCCCTTTTGGATCAAGGTACGCCCCCAGACACTATGTGGAGTTAAACTGAAGTTCAGGGCTCATCTTGAACTGCAAAAAAAGAAGCTTACACCAGTTTAAAAAAAAAAAAAAAAAAAAAAGCTCAAACTTGTAGGCTGTCATACAAATTCCTTTTTTATCATTAATTATGAATGCGTTCTGTGCTGTTGATAGTAGATTAGATAAAAAGCAATTGTCAGGCTACTGCAGTACAGTTATGAAAATGCATGCATGGCATTTCTCCATATTAGTTTTGTAGGAAGGGAACAGCTGTTGTCCAGCACTTCCTGTATGTTCTTAACTGTTTGTGTTACCTGGAGAAGATTATAGACGAAATTATTTGATGGCTGACTGTTCGTATATTACTACTGCTGGATATGTTTAACCAGAAGGGGCAACTTCAGCATAGGAAAAAAAACTCACAAGACTTTACAAGAAAAAACTCTTTTGTTGATTTTTTTTTTTTTTAAAGGAGCTTGACATCTTCATCAAGTTCACAGTAGGCCTGCTTTGTTTGCTTTCTCTTGAATGTTTGATAAGATTTTTCTTCTATTGTTTTGTGCAGCAAGAACAGAACTTGCCATGGCTGAGGTGGTTTTTTTGTAAATAGACAATATGGTCATTGTCTGGTACTGAATAATTGTGGCTGCTTTTTGTATAACCAGAACTAAGGCTTTGGCTGTGAACAGATTCCTTCTTAGTGTGAAAAGAGACTAATCCATGTAAATACAGCCCAAAAATAAAGCTTTACAGAAAAAGGGAAAGGCTGCTAAGCAGGAGGGCACAGGTCAGCAATTTAACCTTTAACCTAACAAATAAGAAGCATGAAAGTTCCCGAATTGGTTTACAAAGGCAAGCTCCTATGATCTGTCAGTTTTTCTTTTCACGATAGAGTCGGGTGAGAAACCTGACAGCTAGTGTCTTTTTAACTGCAGGTTGAAATTAACTGCTAAATTGAAACTTTTTAGTAGGATGAATTTTTTAAATAGTTTAGACAAATTATTGATATTCACGAGCCCCTAGTTTTTATAGATTTCCTTCTGTGTAAAGGGGAGGATGGATGGTTTCTTTTTTCTCTCTCTCTTTTTTTTTTTTTTTTTTAAGAATTTTTTGAGAGGTTCAACTTAGCCATTTGTGACATTTTAGCATTTGGTGAGATTGAAGCATTAAGGCTCTGATGAAACACTTTTCGGAATTAATTTGTTGCAATAACTGTTAATGCGTTTAAGGGGTTGTATTGGAATAACTTATTGTGAATCTTTTTTTTCTTTTTAACAGAATCAAAGGGTTGTATTACTTGCGGGGGGGAATAAGATTTAATTTAAGGGTATGATTTTAAACTTTAGTATCATGCTCATTCACAAAATTTGCAAACAGGTTTTTTTGTTTGTGCTTATTTAATCACAACAGGTAATCTTGTTAATGAGTGTTAATTTTTGCTTTAAGCTTAATACATCTGAAGTCAGCTGGTGTATCTAACTGTAGATAATTCTGTAACTGGTAAAGAACTTTAATTAGAGTAATTCAGATGAGAAAGAAACAATGAAATAACGACTTTAAAGTAGACTTCCTGCAGATTATTAAGAATCATGATTACACTGTCTTGCTTAATATTGTAAGCAGTTTTCCAGTGATGACTCTTACCTTTGTCTGTGTACAGGTCCAGTGGTGCTATCTATAAAACTTTTTTTGTGGAAATTTGAGCTCTTAAAGTCTGTTGGGTATTTAAGTCAGTAGTTAAATTTTGTGCAGAGCGCAAATTTTAAAAAAATAATTGAAAAAAGCTTTGAAAAATGTAAAAATGACTCAAGAATAAGGCAGATGAATTTCTGTTCCTGATGGCTGTTATCCTAGACAGTGAGTCATTTTGAAGGGAACTATAGAACCTAATTAAAATAGTAGGTTGTTAGTGCAGTTAAAAAATACCCTGGACTACATTGTTCTCTCCCCATTTTGCCTGAATTTTCTCAGGACAAAAATGCAGGTATGTGGTTGGTTGGTTTGTGTTTTAATGTAGAGAGAGGCTGAAGGCAAAGTTGTTTTGAGTTATAAATTAAGTGATGAGTTTAAAAAGAATTAAGACTTTTGATATTACATCAACAGTGACTGACAAAACATGCCACTACCCAAAACAAGATCATACCTAAGGCTTTCTGAATCTCATACATGGTATGCTGAATTATAACTAAGGACAACAGTGTAATGAACTTCAACTTACTGATATCACAAGTAAGGGAGATAAAATGCAATTTTATCATGCACTCTTTACATTATTTCTTGAGTGCCCCAAGACATTCTGAGTCTGTGAACAGGCTGATAGCCATTGGAGTCAACCACGCCATTGGGGCGTTGAGTTGTTGGAGGTGGGTGGAGGTGAGGATAAGATAAATACAAACCTGGGAACAAAATATTTTTGTACTGTGCTGTAACAGTCTAAATTTGATACATTAACTTTCAAATTTCAAATGGTTCTATCTCAACTATCAAGAAGAGAATTCTAATACGTTTTGAGATGGAAGCTAAATTTTAGTGGCTACTCATGGTGATTAAAGCTGAAAAGTCCAGACTTTGTCATTGTCCTCCTTGTAGTTGTGTGGTGAGCTTAGCCAGTCGAACTCTTAAGATGTAGTCAAATGCATTCTTTTCTAAGGTTCTTTACTATTCAGCTCAGACACACCAAATTTTGAAACATTTGTCAATATGTATTGGCAGTGAGCCACATGCTAAGTGGAGTGCTGAGAGGGTTATTCTATTTCAGATAAATGGTCTCCAGTAGAGATGGCAAAAGAATGGGAGTCTGTAGGGTGATCTCTTCATACAAAGAACAGGTGCTTTTTAGGTATCCTGCATCTCTTCTTCTTACAGAGTGACAGAAATGGACTAAGATCTACGCTTGTTTTAAATCCTTTCAACCCTCTTTCATTGTGAACAGTTTGAGGGTGATGTCTCCAGTTTCAGTAACAAAAGATGTAAACAAATGATTCATACTAGGTAATTACACTGGTTATGTGCAGTTTTTTACTCCTAAGTCCTTGGAGCAAAGCTCTATTCTTTTTTTTCCTCCCAAAATCAAGGGTAAATACTACAACCTCAGAAGATGATTGAAAGGAATGGGCAAAGAAATCTTCACTATCCATCATGTCTGGAGCTGGATCATTCCAACATGTGTATTTTTACTCTATTTCAATATGTGTGTATAAGGGAAATATGAAAAAATTAATTCTTAGAATGATTTGAGATTAAGGCAACATGTTGGATTTTTTTTAGCAAAGAGGATTCATATATTAAGGCTGAGATTTTGAAGGAGAGCTAAGGGAGTTAGGCACTCAACTTGCATTTAGTTTGTGGGATTTCTTGAACCTAGATTTAGCTCCTTTGAAAAATGTCAGCCTAAGTAAGAACTTAGTCTTGAACTAAAATGCAGTAAAAAGAAATTGTCAAATGTAGTCTGTTTTATCACTTACATGAGCAACTGTCCTTCATGTTTTTTCTAGTGCCAAAGAGATGGAAAAAAAAACAAGGAGTCCTGTGGCACTTTTAAAGGCTAACACGTTTATTTATCTATAAGTGCCACAGAATTCCTTGTTTGTTTTTTGCTGAACTAGACCAAAACGGCTGCCCCTTTGGAATTTGTCAATATGGAGATCTAAGACGCTTAAGCAATCTATAAATGGGTGATGTCTGAACATAAAATGACCTTACAGTCAAGGCATCCACTATTGTTTCAAATTAACTGTAGTAAAATTTGCATCAACTTCAGTGGGCACAAGATGAAAACTAAATTACAGAATGTACAAACAAAATAGTAGATGGGTGAGGTATGGTGAAGCAGAAATGCAACAGAAAATTAGATGTTTTGTTTAGGGTTAGATGTACTTCATGTCGATTTAGGGTTTGTTCCAATTTCATTTAAACAATTTCCTTTTATTTTTTTCACAGGAAGCAGGAGACTAGACTTGTATTAGGAGGAACAACTCAGGGAGGGAATTGGAAAGGTAGTGCAAGCCAGTGTGTGGAAGGTGGATGCAAATGATCTAGTCCAGGCATGGCCAAACTGTGGCTTGGGAGCCACCTGTGGCTCTTGAATGAAAAGGTGTAGCTCGTGGAAGAACGTCAGCAAATCAATTTAGTACTAAAAGTATATGGCTGTATGCCTCTTGAAGGTGCGGCTCTTGATTTAATAATCAACTTGTGTGACTCTTGAGTTCCATAAGTTTGGCCACTCCTGGACTAGTCCATGATGACAAGCAGGATCTAATTTGAATTAAATGTGGCAGAGTTAAAAATCATACCTATATTTTAGGTTTCAGATGAGTCAGATTAAATTCTTAAGGCTTTTACCCTGATGTGAAGTAAGGTCAGAGTAGAGATAGTTAGCAGGCCCTGCCCTCTTCCCTGGTCAGTGGAGCTGAAATGTTTCCATAGGAGTTGGAGACTTGATATGAAACCCTCATTGCGAAGTGCAATCTGGTGGTACAAGTGTTCTGTCTAAATGTTTTGTTCTAGTGATTACTCACCACGGTGACTTAATGAACTATTGTTTAAAAAAGTACACCTTACTTTATTTACAGCCATTGGACATCTGTATATTTTTTCCTCTGAGCTACAATCAGAATGGCTGAATAAGAGAAATGTTAGCAACATTGATGGATGGTTTGAACTCAGCAATTACTTGTTTTCTGTTCAAGATTTGCTCTGAGAAATTTATAATGTAGCAGTCTAACCCATTTCTTCTGTTTCCGACTCTTTCTTACTTTGCTATCTGTTTCCATTTTCACTAGCGTCTAGTAAATAGATTTTCCTCGAAGTATTCATCCATGATGCTGCCTATGGCACAAGATGCTTTTCCTGTATAGTAGATGAGGTTACTGTTTGACACAATGCCTAATAACCTAAGAATAGTACTGTACATTGTGTGTGCTCTTTGGGTTGATTGGCAAAAATTGCAAATTTTCTTACCTAAAATTTAAAAAGTTCATGCTAATTCACATATTCTGCAAAATTCCATAAAAGAGTGACTCAAGTGGCATCCTACAATGTTTGTAGTCTAAAATATTAGACCCTGTGGAATTCTCTTACTGGGAAGCAGCTGAAATAACACATCTACTTTCTTTTTTAAAAATAGCTATTTCAAAGCATCTTTGTGGTTGCATAGAGCAGTGGTTTTCAGCCAGTGTGCCATAGCACACTGGCTTGCTGTGAGAACTGTCCAAGTGTGCTGAGGAAGTTTTGCACAAACATAAAGAAAATAAATGTAAAACAAACATTTTCTTTTTAAATAATATTCTATCCAACCAAAATCACAGCTTAAAAACTTGTGAAAATTAGTTATCAAATTAAAAGCGAGGTATTGGTCATTCGGTTCTAAAACATGAAAATTCCAAGTACAGGTGGCCAAAGGACAAAATTGAAATGACATGTATTTTTTTTTCCAGTGGATTTGAAACATTAATGCATTTGATTTTTCTTTAGCTTGTTGTGTGCCATATATTGTAAACCTCTCTAGTAAGACTTATAATCATAGAAAAAGTAAGTAAATATGAAGTTTATGAGCAATGAATTCAATTGAACAAAGTGGTGGGTGTGCTGTGGAATTGTTTCTTATTGAAAAGTGTCATGTTATTTAAAAGGTAGGGAGCCACTCGCATAGAAGACACATGTAGGAATGTAGAGTGTCAGGTGCACCTGGGAAGAGATTGGTGAAGAAATAAGTAAAGGATGATCCTTGAAGCAGAGTTTGGTGAAGGAAAGTTTAGCTTTCATTTGTAATGCATTTGGAACAAACATTCCATCCTCTCACAAACGGAGTAAACAGCACACAAGCTCATGAGCCTGGCAAACAAGGGAATCAAATCCGGAGTTTAATTGACCTTTTTCTGGGTGTAGAGGGTAGCTTTTGCATGGAAAGTGACATACAGATGTTTCCCTCAGGGTCTTTGGCTCTAGTGTAATTTGTCAGAGTTTAACACTGCAGGAGGCAAGGTCTTGGTCATAGTCACAAAGGGCATTATCGTGCATGCATTAAGCTCACATCTTCATTTAGAAGTTGCAGTACCACAGCTGTGTTGGTACAGCTGTGCTGCTGTGATAGCACTTGTGTAGCTGTATTACGTCGATGGGAGAGAGCTCTCCTGCTAACATAATAAAACCACTTAAATGAGCGGTGGTAGTAGTGTTGCAGGGAGGGGAGAAGGTGTCCCACTGGCAATGTTATCCACACTAATGCTTATCCTGGTGAAACTTGTAGCTCAGGGATGTGTTTTATTCACATCCCTGAGTGACAGAATTTTGCCTGCATGAGTGCTCGTATAGACCAGACCTAAAACCTGCAGTGTTATAGGATTGAGCCATAGTATTTAGTTATAGGATTGAGCATAGCTCTTTCCTTGATTTCAACTGGGACATTTTAGGAAGTCCTAGTTTCTGACCAGTTCTATCTGTACTTTCTTGCAGCTTTACACAATGAATCCACCACATGTATCTTCACTTCTGTCCCACCCTCCTTATTACCTCACATGGCGTATGTACTGACTAGAGGGGTCAGAGGCAAACCTGCAGAGTTGTGGGGGGTGTGTGTGCGTGCATGTGTGTGTTTGTTTAACTTCAGTGCGACTAAGCCTAGGTGCAGAGATGTACCCAAGTGGAGTCGGGTTCAAGTATGGAGCCTAATTTGGTCAAACAGTCAATACCAAAAAGTTATCATCTTAACCTTTTATGATAGGAGAGACACAGACTTGTTAAAAATACATTCACATTTGTTTTAGTGCACTGAATGGCATAAATGATTTTAAGTCAGGAATATTTACTTTGATTTCTGATACTATTTTGTGAATCATGAATTCACATACTTTCTTCTTTACCTGTACTTTTTTTCTCCACTGTTAACAGAGAAGCACTTTTTTTTGCAAAGCTTTAGTTGTGCCTCTCAAACTGTTTCCCTGTGTGCTAGTACAACAAATTATCCTATATAAGGCAGCATGTATTAGAAGGTGTTATCTAGAGTAATGCAATATAATGATACAAATCTGACAAGTTCCAAAGGGGCAGCCGTGTTAGTCTAGAAAAGCAAAAAAAGCAAGGAGTCTTGTGGCACTTAGTTAGTCTAAGTTTTTGAGTGCCGCAAGACTCCTTGCTTTTTTTACACCTCTCACAGATGCTCTGTCTATTGTAATACATTTTAATTTTACTTTAGCAAAAATTTTTAAGGGGTATTTTGCCTCAAGGCTCCAAGCAAAATATTTAGCTTTAGAGAAGTACACTTGGAGAAGTTCCTTGGCCTAGCTAAATGTAACTGTCCACTTAGCTGATCCATCTTCCTGAGAGATGGTAGTTTGTCAACGGGAGAAACTTTCCTGCTGACCTAGCGTAGCGTAAAGGCGATGTTAGGTCGGTATAATGGTGTTGCTCAGAGGCGTGGATTTTCACATTTCTAACACTGTCATTATATTGATATTGTTCTGTAGTATAGACCAGACCGCAATCATTTATAAGAAGAACGACACTTAAAATAAATCCTTGGAATACGGTGTTTTTTATAGGGACAATTTATGTATGAATATTGACACATTTTAAAATAGTCATACATCTCATTCTTGTTTATTTCAAACTTTTAAAAACCTAATGACCTCTTTGCTGCTTGACTATAATTATGTTTAAACTTCTGTGCATTTTTAGTTTAAACAGTCTTTGTTTTTTTTAAGCAAAAGAAATTAATGAGAAGAGACAAAGAGACATCAAAGAGGTATTCCCTCTGATTGCAGTGTTAGAAGTTTTGCCTGAAAATAGGTTACATTTCTTCTGTTTTCTGCTGAATCCTCATTAACTTTTACATTTTAATGATGTCCACAGCAAATTATACCATTATGGTAGATGCCTTAAAGGGGAGCTTAAAGGACACCTTTTTAATGTTTGTATCTTTATTGGTGATTGAATTTTCCCTAATATTATAAATAGTGTCAGAATGCTAAAAATATCACCCCAAAATGCTACAGAACTATTTTGTTTTTCCCATATACAGCTTAATTTTTGTTTTTAATATAGTTGTAACATCTTAAAGAAATAATGTGATGCATTAATGAAAAAAAAGTCCTTTCAGAACTGTTTACAAATAGCCTCTCATTTTCTTCCAGATTTGTACTGAGTTTAATTTACAGTGTCAAAATTTAAAAAAATGAGACTGCCATAAAATACTTTCTCCAGTATTTTATAAAATAAAGTTAATTAAAAGGCTGATCCAATGATCGATTGCATTTGAATGACAAGAAAAAAATTTGAAACGTGGGAACTCTGTCAAATTTCAAATTACTCGGTGTAGAATGGTATCAACTGTAGTATTGTGCTTTAGAGTCTACTTTGAATTCTTAAAAGCAGCAAGAGTTCTGTGGCACCTTACAGACTAACAGATTTATCTGAGCATAAGCTTTTGTGGGCTTTAACACACTTCATCAGATGCCACAGGAGTCTCACTGCTTTTGCTATACACAGACTAACATGGCTACCCCTCTGGAAATTTTGAATTCTTAATTATTATGAGATGATAGATTAACTGCAGGGTTTAAAATCCCTGTGTCAAGCATTGTATACCTCATCGCTGCTACATTTCAGAAGTGAATTAACTAAACTTGGCACTAGTTGTAATGGAATTTGAATAATTGTGGAGAATCCTTGTATAGTCCTAGGTAATCTAAATTTTTGAAAACAGATTATGTCTTCTTTTTAAGGTGGTATTTATTTACCTGTTTTGAGGTGTGTATAGTTTCTAGCAGCTGTAGCTCCTTGAAAGGTCAAAGTCTTGAAGCCTGCTGACTCCCACTCTATGCACCCAGTGACTGAATATGTTAAGGATCACAAGTTTCTTTGCTGTTTAGCTTCCACATGATGATAATTGCTATATCCCCATCTGCCAAGCAATAATGAAATATAAAAGCAATTTTAGTAATAAATAGCAAAAGCAAAATGCACAGGAGAAAGTTTGTTATTGGTTCCTTTCCCCATACTTAGATCTATTGGTCTTTTAATCACATTTTTTAAATTTATAACAAGTTCCATAGTTCAGCAAAACAAACAAGGAGTACTGTGGCACTTTTAAAGACTAATACATTTATTTATCACATGAGCTTTCACGGGAGAAAATCCACCTTCTTCAAGCATCTGGTTTGTGTTTTGCAGGTATGTTATGTAAATTCATAGATTGCATTTTTATCTCTGACATCTTTCTTTTTACTAGCAGATTCACTTGCTTCATGATATATATTGTTTTGTTTGAGTATTTTCAACCCTTGAGACATTACAGATGTCAGGTCTTGAAGGGCTGACTCTTGGCCATGATGTTGCAGAAGAAGAGAGTGCCTGGTTGGTGTTATCTTCTGCCTTAAGGTCTAACAAAGATGTTTATAGAGAGATGAATCTGAGTGCTCCTTCCATAACAGATATAGTGTTCACTAACAGTTATGTGTGTTGTCATTAGTATCCAGTCTCTCTTTGGTGGCCTTGAGAGGCTTAGACAGCAAGAGTGCTCCAACTTTGTGGTCTGCTTTTGCTGTTGAACTGCCTCAAAAGCTCTAGCAGATCTTCAGTGGAACACAGCTTTCACTGGAGGTGATAAGTCTAATTTTTATCTCAAACTCTAAGATATTAATCCTGTCAAATAGAGTTTGGATTGTTTTCCAGCCTGAAACAATGTGGTTCATGTGGCTTGTTGTATCACTGACAACTTTAAAATTGATTTTTTTTTTTTAAATGATGCTCTCTAATTCAAGTAGAATCATTTTGGGGGAGTTTTGTGGGCTGTGTAATACGCAGGTTTGGCAGAATTCAATTTTTATCTTTTTGTTTAATTTTGATGGATTGTATTGTTCATTTATAAGCGCTTTTCCTCTTTTTATCAATTTTAAATGTTCTCAGTTGTGGGAAATTATGGAGGCGTCAGTTATGGAGGCGACAATAATTACTTAATGACAGTAGATGAGACTCAGAAAAGGAAAGCTTGGTAAGAGTTAAAACACAAGTTGTCAACATCAAGCATCAAAATATACAAAGTAAATACCCTTTAACCAAACTGTAATAAGTTCTCAAGCAGCATTTTTCTCACTCTGCCTGCCTGTAAATTTCAGTTATTGAATTTTTTTCTGTTGGTTTTTGCATGTTTGGTGAAATCAAGGTTTGCCATCATTTACCAATTAAAATCTACCAATCCTTTCAAGCCTGATTATGCTGAAGATCAGACTGGGTCAGCCAGTGTCTTCCAGTTTTGGAATTTATTCATTTATGGATCATTTAAAGTACTGCATCTTACAGAACCCTTTTTTCTTCAGTAAATAACTGTTAATGCAAAAATTATTGGGCAACACATGTAAACCAGCCTTGGTCTGTCCAATCTGGCATGATTATGTATTCTATCTATTTATTAATATATATTCTTTTAGAGGACAATTTCAAAGGTGTGAGCTATTACAGGTGACTTCTTGAATTCTTTTTCTTTTTGGTTTTGTTTTTAAAGTGCCCTGCTTTATGTCTTAGAGGAGCTGAAATTTCAGAAGGCGCTGTACCTGTTTTTTGAAAATTTGGCCTCTCTAAGGTGTGTGAAACTTTTTGCTTGAAAACTTAGTCATCTAAGATGACTTGTCAATGGCAAAAATCTGGGCCAAAATGTTTAAATGTATTGAAAGATATTATAGCACAGGTTATTGTGGTAGTGCTCTTAACATGAGGAACATATAGTACTTGGTACCAATATTACTTTTGTTCTTGGATAGATGTGTGCATCTCAGAAATGGTTCTTGAATGATTTTAGCTGTTGACAGTTCTTCTACTGCTCTTTATTAATGATGTTAGATAGCTTATTCATTGATATGATTTTTAAAGTGATGATTGAGACTTTGAATTGCCATTCTGAATTTGAGGGACAATCTTAATTTTCCAGCTTTGAAAATTAGTGTGTGTGTGTGTGTGTGTGTGTGTGTGTGTGTGTGTGAGTGTGATGGTGTGGCAGCAGAAATTATGAAAGGGGGAGACATTTTTCAGAAATGAGTCAGATATTAATATGTTGATATTCTTCAGGTAGCGCTTGGATATATTAATGCTGTTTCATTAAATTTCTATAAAAGAAGCTTGTGACATTGATAGATAACAAAGTTATTCTGAAAATTGCAGTTGGTCAAGCTTTTCATAAATATATCTGCTAGACCTTTTGTCTATATTCTTTCATTTCTCTCCTCTTTAGTCTAGAGATTATAATTACTTGGGGAAAAACATTAGTTCACAGCCTGGCCTCATTTATCCATCTCTTGTGTAATTATTGTTTAAAAGGGGATTTTTAGTATCTTCATTAGTATTAAAGTTTATCTTAATTGATATTTTTAAAAGAGCAGTAAAGAATATTGACTAAAAAGATCCCTCCACTAGGAGGACATCAATGTTGTTTGTTTTCTAATTTTCTTGGCATGCCAGTTTTGATGCAGAATTAAATTAGCAATAAAAATGTGAAATGTACTTCCTGGAAACCCATTCTGCAAGTGTTTGTAGTCTGGCTATTTCCAACCAGTTATGTGTTAATGACAGCGTGTGGTTGAAACATTCCAAGCATTCATGTGCCTAGCCTCCCTTTCTAATATTTGCTGCTTTGCTCAGGGTTTTTGCCTTATTTCTCTAGCTTTGTTGTGGTCAGTTCAGTCAGCATAATAGCAAAGACATTTGCTTTGTTTTTTTCCTATAAAGGGAGTTATTTTAGAGATATACTTTACCAGAGATAAGAGCTATTTATGTCCTGAGCTATTGATTTTTAATTAATGTTTCTTGGGCTCACACATGTTGGCAGAATTGCTAACAGCTTGTGGCATTTTTTAATTCACATTTCTTTTTGGTATTTTGACAATGTCATTCATATCTCATGGAAAAAGTACCTCAGTCAGGTTAAATGTGTTAAAACACTGAGCAAAAAAGGAGAGAATGGAACATAGGGCTGCCTGGAAACCTTGATCTGTTGCCAAAGTATTTAAACAATTTAGTGTTTTGGTTTTCTAGCTCCAAGCTGCTTCTCAAATCCCTTGCTAATTAATCCTGTTAATTCTTTGTAGACTGACTATGCATGGCTTTTGCTTGTGCTTCTATCATTGAGAACCATGTTTTGTTTTTGAAGTAAACCTAAGCCTTGTTAGAAAGGTTGTAGTAGTAAAGTGAGTGCTAGCAGATGTGAATACAGTACAGTGTTTGGGGGCTTTTAAAAAAGAGTGCATGTTTGTGTATGCAATTTTTATTTTAAAGCATCCATGTTGAAAATTTAAAAGTAACATGATGGTTTAAGAAGGTGGAAAAAGTTTTCTATTAAAGTGCTCACTTTTAGTAGTATATAGAAAGGCACTCTGGGTGCTGGGTTGATGGTGTTAGTACACAGCTGTTTTTATAGATCTATAAGGTTTTGGTGTAGGATATTGGAATATTTTACTTTTTAAAAACCCCAGGTACAATTACAATTTAAACACATGAACAGATACAGGCAGGCGTGGATATTTGAAAGCTTCACAGACCAGGAATGTTTTAAGAAGTGACCTTCAGTAAGTAAGAATTTGGTGCTTGCTAATCAAGAGCACTCCAAAGTTCAGAAGTAGCATGAGGTTAGTAGTTGGAAAAGGAGGCCAAAAGAGTGAGGAGAAAAGGCTCAAGAGATGATAGGGAAGAGAGGGACAATGACTTAAGGACAAAGGGTGTTTGCAGGAAGAGAATTTTGAACTTTTTGTGGAAGAAGAACGTAAACCAGTACTTAGGTTTGAAGGCTGGCGGATCACAGTCATTAGTGGGAGAAGAAAATTAACTTGAAAGGAGCATTTTAGGTATGTTGTGTGGGAGAAATGGCGTGGCTACTTAGGTAGGAAAGGTTCTAATTACAGTAGTTGGAGAGATTACCACAGCAAGGACTAAAGTTATGGCCATTGAGGTACAGTAGAAGCTCAGTTAGACATTTAGGAATGGAGGTCATTCATAACAGTGTTGTTCTGAACAAAACATTATGGTTGTTCTCGCAAAAGTTCACAACTGTATGTTGACTTAACCTGGCTTTGAAATTTTATTATGCAGAAGAAAAATTTAAATGAAACAAGCATAGAAAGTTTACTTAATTCATCAAATCTTTTTTTAACTTCCTTTATTTTTGTAGTAATTTACATTTAACACAGTACTATAGTGTATTTGCTGCTTTTTTCTTTTTCTTTGATCTTTGCAGCCAAATTTGTGTACTTTTGGATCCAAAAGAGGTATGTGCTGGACCAGTCAATTTGCAACTCTGGTAACTCTGAGGTTTTACTGCAGTGAGGAAAGGACTAAAATCTCTGGACTAACTTTAGGAAAAAAAGGCAACATGATGTAGGAAGTAAAAGAGAGAACAGCTGCTACAATCTTTTCTCGGTTTGTGGCTTTGTGATGGGAAGTGGGGTCATGGTGATTTATGCAGACTTGGAAGGAGGGCAAGGAAGAAAGGGAAAGGCTAATTTTTATACATGTTAAGTGTGAGGAAGTGGCAGGAAGAGTTTTCTGAGAGCCTAGCAAAGATTTGAATCTAAAGAGAGGTTCAAATGGTGTGGAGATCTAGGTGTCCTCATCATAGGGAGATACTATATTGTGGCCTACCAGCCTTGATTGACTGTTTATCATTGAAATTACTCTCTTTTTTTGGTGAATGTTTTTTGGGGTGGGGAAGGTCTTTCCGATCGACTATTACTAAATCAGGGGGTCTTTGTTAGGCGTTTATCTGCTTTGACCATGCCATGAAATCATAATGATATGTTACTGCAGTGGTTCTCTGCCACTGTGTCAGGACCCGTTACTGTGTTGTATCATGCAGAGCCAGGGAGAGGGGTGGACTGGTGTGTCCTCTAGGGTCAAGATATTTCACCAAGGAACCCCCCCCCTCCCGGTTGAGAACCAGTGCCTTACAGTGCTGCAACATCTTTCATTGGTGTTTCAAACACTTCAGAAGTCTTTTGACCCAGTACCCTGGGAGATAATTATAATACCCATTTTACAGACAGACAAAGTCACAGTGAGGTTTCAAGACTAGGCAAAGGTTTTATATGGTGAGACGAACAAAATGCAAATTAGAGCATAGAATTTGTCTTAGTTGTTTGCTTATGATTAGCTCAGCTAGTAATTATGCTCAAATAGTTCTATAATGGCAGAGTGGTGTAAAAACCCTGGATTCATGCAACCCTGCAGTCAAAAAACAAGGTGGGCCTACAGGAGAGAGATGAATTTCAGTATGACATGAGATTTCTTTTTCATATTTCCAGAAGGTAGCTGAATTTTTTTTTTTTAAAGATACTTCCTTTGATCGCATACTTTTTCAGCTATATGAAGAACCCTTTTTGAGGAGTGGGGGGGCTTTATGGTCTTCTTTACTAAGGAATGTTGGTTCTTAACTTGTGGGTGCCTGACATCTCTGAAAAACAGATAATCTCTAACTTGAGCATCCTTATAAATGTATGCTTGTTTGAGCTGGGTTGTTCCATAGGGACTGAAGTCTTAACAAGTCGTTTTTTTTTTTTTTTTAACTCATTGTCACACTTTGGGGTAATCCACACCAGTAAGTGGCTGGATCACTGACTCCACTGAGAACCTTAAAATGCTATGCTGCTACAGCTCCCTGTTCGGACGCTTCCAGCCAGCATACAACATGACTCTGTCTACTGAGCGGGTGAACCAGGGCTGCTTGACTAACAGTTCCCAGCTTGTTACACGATATCCATAGAGCCCTGAGCCAATACAAAAATGTGGATCTGGGACCAGACTGCACCTGATAATGTCAGTTTTTATCCGATCTGCATGCCATGTTTTATGTGGATCTGGAACTGCATCCACAACTGAGCTTGGGCTTGTAGGCAGCATTTTAGCATTTGATTGGCTCATTCACCACTTGGGGCCCACCCATTTTTTCCTTTTTTGTATACTATTTGCATCCTGTGCTGTCAATCAGACTTCCTTGGCCACCACTGAAATTTCTGATTGACAGCATGGCATACGAACCACAAACAAGAAAATGAAGTGGACGGGAAAGGGATGGGGAATGATCCAGTCAAAGGCCAGCATGTTAACTGGTTGACAGTGAGTGGTGTCTCTCCAAGCCCCAGCCTGTTGTGACTGAGGCTCTGATTGGCAGGCCGCCAATCAGAGCTCAACTGGGGTTACCTGGAGATCTTCCTTGTTCTGCCCATGTGCTGATGATGCAGATCATAGCAGCAGCTGCATGGATCATTCATAAAAATAGGATTCACAGCCCTGGCCAATCAGCAACAATGGGGCTGCAGATATCCTCAGCCACACCCACGGATCCGGTTACCAGTGGATCTGAAGTGGATACCTGCCGATCTGCATGGCTCTGCATGTCAACATTCTGGTCTGCAGCAGCTTTGGCTGGTACTAGTCAAGTGATCCCAGCACACTGTCAATATTGAATTTCCCCTAAACCATCTGCTCTAAAGTGTCCAGATCTGTCCTGGAACACTCAGAAATAACGTTCATTTGCTTGTCAGTGGCACAGTACACAACAGCTTGGCACATTAGTTGAATTTAACAATTCAATTCAAATATAGCACTGGGTGGTTAGATTAAAGTAAAATATGTTGTATTAACAAAAGAACATAAGTGATGCAAAATAAAAGAAGGATGGACAGGGTTACAAGCAAATAAATTTTTCTTTTCTTTTTTTTTAACCAAAAAAAAAAAAAAGCATCTAAAAATCTGAAACTGACCCTAGCAATGTACAGGCTTCTATTTGATATTTTCTCTTACCAGTTAGTCTTTGTCCAATGTGGCTGACTGTTTTTCTGTCAGGACATTCCATAGAAGTGTGAGGTACTGGTTTCTCTTGCTGTTTTATGTGAATGATAAAAACAGAATTTATTTCTGTCCCTTATGTTTCCAAAGAATTGTCTTTTGTTCTCAAAGTTAGAAGGCCTCCTGGGGTTTCAGTCTCCTGTGTCTGTGGGTGCAGGAGGCATGTTAATATTTTGTTTGTTTTCAGGGTCAAGACAGCCCCTGCTGGTTTGCTTGGTATCTTTGTTTATGGCTAATATGTATACTGAGTGAGGTAAACTGACATTATTTTATTTAGGACCTACCTGTTTATCACCTTTACCTAGGCTAGGATGTTCTCATAAATGTGTTCTAGTAACGCTATATGGAGGGAGCTCATAACTTCACATATGAGGTTAAAGCATGCATTTTACAATTGTACTAATGACCACAAATCACATGTTATGCAAATGCCATTGCAGTAGTGTGTAGGTAGTGAATATAGGTATGCTTAGGGTCACACAGTAGTGTTTGGTGGTTCTTTTTTTTTTCTTTTCTGTGTACATACACCTATGATTATATTTGCTGAATATGTAATAAATTGAGTGATAGCAAACATGGAGCCAGACAAAGCAAACTTCAAGGTGACCTAGTGTAGAACAGTTGTCTGCAGGTACTGAGGATATCAGGCAATAATAAATGTCAAGTCCTATGTCTGGGGTGAAGAAGTAAACTGCATAGGTATCAAATAGGCATAATGTAGCCAATCAGCAGAAGTGTTGCTCTAGAGAACACTTTTTGGGGACACACATGAAGTATAGTTGATAGAAAAGAATTTTAAATTAGCAAAGTAGGACTGGTCAGTATGCTACTCAAAAAAGGTGCATGCATCACGGATGTGGTAGTGATAGTTTTTCTCTTTAGCTAGCTCACATGCACTTGATTCATCTGTTTCCTTTGGAGGTGCTTTTAACATTTCAAACTTCTCACCAACTTCTAATGACTCCTAATTTTTAGTCAAGCTGCCAGAAAAATATTTCTTGTTTCCCCACTGCTGTAGCTGGTAGTCTTGTAATAAAGCTGATAATGTGTTAGCTAGAGGAGAGTTCAGTTCATGATCCCATGGTTCTAATGGCTCTGCAATACTAGTGGGAATAAAAAATAGTATAGCTGTCATCTAACTATTGACTGTGACTCTAAATACACAGAGCAGATCTGTTGAGTGAAAAGATGCCATTTTTGCATTACTTTTTAGTGGTGAGTTGTGCTGTTAGGGTTTGAATTTGGTTATTAAATGCCATTCAACATTAATGATCTTTACACAGGTTACATACAGAGAAGCTAGAATTATAACATTGCAAGAATTTTATTAACTTACACAACATATCCTTAATTCAGAAGTTCCTTTAGCCTGGAAATAACTTGGTGGTGGATGTATTTTGTTGCAATCTCACAGCTTGCCAGAAATTCTCAATGAACATAAAATATTCCTAACACTGTTTTAATTTGCAGTTAAAAGCATTTTGAAACCCTTGTCTTGGCTATAGAAGGAAAAATGAAGCCAAACTTAGGAATTTTTTTTCTGCAATATGTAGTGAAAAGATAAACTTCATGTCTAGTTATGTTGAATAGCATTAAGTTCCTTCTTTTTAAAAAACAAATAATTTTTAAGCTAATAGTTTGACTAAATGTGTGTTAAACTTCCTTTTGAGAAGACCTTCATTCTATAAAGTATCAGACATAGCTTAAAGCTAGCTTTGTTAATACTAGCTAAAAGCATACTGTATGCAAGATATGACTTAACATACTCAGAGTTCCTCTCTGGGTGATATTGCCCAGTCAATAAACTTTGCCCCAGAAGAGATGTAATTCTAAGTAGGTGAGCACTTGTTTTCTTTTTGGTTTATCTCCGTGACAGTAGATGGACAAGTTTTACCTTTTCTGAGCAGGGAACTTTTTGCGGTTAGGCTTTAAACATTGTATAAGGGAGATAATGACATGGTATTAGATGTATTGATCTTGGAACATTCTGGGAAAGTGTTTTGAGTGTTTTCCTATTTTTATATCCTTTACTCAGCCCATTTATTGTAGATCCTAAACTGGGTTGGCTTAAAGCAGGGGTCTCAAACTCAAATCACCTTGAGGGCTGCATGAGAATTGGTGGAGGGCTGCATGAGGACTAATATGTTAGCCTGAGGGCCGCATCACTGAAACCTTTTCATACAACAGTGTTGCAAATATTGGTAATGATAGTGTCATTGCAGGCCGCAGGAAATAGCTTTGGGGCCGCATGTGGCTCACAGGCCACATGTTTGAGACCCCTGGCTTAAAGCTACCCAGATATAATTTTAACTCACAGGATTTTCATGAAAGCTTAACTGCATCACTGTTTCTTTTTGAGGTTCCCTCTGACAAACAAGATACTACAGATCCAGAGCATTATTGCCACAACCCAGTGTAATGATATTTTTCTTTGTGTGTTATTACTGTTTGGCCAGTGAGAAGAAAATATTAATATCAACTCTGTATGTGTATAAATGTTGTTCAGACCAAAGCTTAAGCACTATGACCAAATAAAGCACTGAAGGATATTACTTTTATGGGTGCTAATATACATCAACATCTTAATAATTATACAACACAGTAAGAATTATTTAAGCACATGACCTTGAATATTTTAAATATTAATTGTCAATTGCTGTATTAAAACACTAGAGGTTGGTGAGAACACTTCAATGCCACTGACGCACTCAGTAGTAATTGCTCTTTTAGGCAAGGGTACCTTAATTGTTATAAAGAAGACTCTGTGGTTTCTGTTTTCAATGTTTTCATGGGGATGATACCTGAATGTTATTGTCCTTTGCAGGTTATTAAGTATTAAATTAATCAAATTCCATGCAATATAGAGAATAAATTGTATTCATTATAAACTGGAGTCCAGGAGGCACTTAATTTACTATCTGAAGTGACATTTTAAGAAAACTCTGAAGTTTTGGTTTTCAAGGAGCTCTTTTCCTTAGAGAGCAAGTCACTTCTTACATTTTTGTAATCTCATGTTGATTTCTTTGTAAATAGAGGAATAACAGTTAAATTTTTTATTTGGTTACTTCTGTCCAGCACAGGTACATACTTTACAGAAAAAAGTGACTTAAGTCCTTTAATCTTTGAGTCTTTCAACAGATTTTATTTTGTCCCGTGGAAAAGACTTTTCCTATATACATATACATTTTTCTTACATACATCAGTAACTTAGTAGTATATTTAAGTGCAATCTCTTCAAAGAAAATAAAATGGCATTTATTGACCACAGATAATGCATTTAGTTTGTTTTCAAATTAGAGAAGACAAATCAATTTGTTGATCTTAAAATGAAAGGGAAGAGCAGCCTTGTGGTTAAGGCATTAGACTACCATAGAATAGATGCATAGGGCTGGAAAGGACCTCATAAGATCATCTAGTCCAACCCTCTGGGGTTTGAACTTAGGACCTTCTGCATGTAAAGCAGAGGTGCTAGCCACTACACTATAGGCTGGGATTTAAAAGATGTGGCTTCAGTTTGCAGGTTTGCTGCAGACTTCCTATATGAATGCTATAGAACAGTTTGTACTATACTCATTCATTGACTTTGTACCATAACTTGAGTGGTTTTATGGGGGGTGTGGGGTGGGGAGTACTATTGAAACTAAGTCACCTGAAAATTCTGAGTCTTAAAATCATAAATAAGGGGAAGTAAATGATATTTCTTTCTTGCTAGTTCCAGCTTGAGAAGTAGGTGGAAAACACCAAGCAAGCTAAAAACTGAAAAGGGGAAGTTTTAACTGTTTGGCAGCATGTCAGCTATTAGATCTTTCTTGTATTTAAAGCCTTATTAGAATGAAATGTCAAAATTTTAATATACTATTCAAAACAGTTAAGGTGCTTCTGAATATTTTTATTACTGCATTTCCTACATCCTATCCAGGACCAGAACAGAGTTATGCATAATATGCCAGGTATGCTTCCTAGGCAATAGAGCCTGTTAGCCCTATTGTACCATAGCTTCCTTGTTCAGAAAGAAAAAAAGGATGTCAGGTGGTTTAAAGTAAGTAAAGTGCCAGCTTTCTTTGTTAACTTTAGTCTTGTTACTTTCTAATTGCAATTTCTTTTTTGAATCCATCCTTTTAGAATTCTCTGTAGAAATAGTGAAATTCAGGGACTTGAGGCTGTCTTTTCCAACCATTAGGGGCCTGGGGAACACCTAAAAGTATTAACTGGCCAACTAGACTGTCAGGGCCATGTGGATAAGCTCAGTCTCTTGGAGTTGCTCACAAGATGGTGTTTCTCTGGCAAAAGCCAAAAACCTCTCTCCTTAAAGTGTCCGCATTTCCTTTCCAATTCCCCCTTAGCCTCTCGCTCTGTGTGATTCTTTTTGTCCCACCTGAGCCAGGGAGCTCGATTTGCATTGCCTTTGTTATGCACCTCTCCAGCCTCAGAAGGATAGTCCTGAGGGTCTGACCTATGTAACCTGCTTTGCATGTGTTCACATGTGTGATGCTGCAGGAAACATGATACCATAACAGTGTGGTAGAGCATTCAAAAGGGATCATTGGCATGAAACAGTACAATTACATTGCAAAAGTGAACAGAAAAATTACATAGATCGTAACTTAAGCGTGCATGGATGTATGTCCCATGACATCTGTGCTCTGAAACAAATTGATAAATTCTAGCAAGCACCCATACAGACACAGTGTGGTTAGCTGCGTACTTCAGCACTGTTTCATTTCAGTTCTTGCCTTTTCTGACCATCTCAAGAAACTGCACAAGCTAATGCCTTCTGAAACTTCACGTGGCCATAAAGGCACAATTCCCCTCCAGGAGCAAAACATAGAAAGTGTCCGGCTTAAAGCAGAGCAGGGAGACCCGATTCAATGTAGCGTACTTCTAGTAGTGGTCATGGTTCAGTTAGATCTAAGGGATGGCTTGCTGATCTTAACGTCAAGTTGAAACTGAATACCCTCCAACAACGTTATGTGCAAATATGGACAGCTCTTTGGACATCCCAAAATGACCAATGAGTTCTGTTTAATCTAGGGTGAAATTTCACAAAATCAGATTCCAAAGGGATAGCCATATTGGTCAGTAACACAGTTGCCCCTTTGAAATTATTTGTAATTAGCTTTCTGCTTCTGGAATTTGTAAAGTTACTATCTCCAGTTTTGGCTGTGTGTGCCCCTGGAGTTCTGGGACCTTTTTATGAGCCAAGATGAGCAGAGTTTTAAGCTTAAACATACCCCAAACCCTACAAGTATAACTGAAAACAATATTTTCTGTAACATGGGAGAGTGGAAGGGTTTTTATTCAACAAACATGAAAATGAATGAAACAAAGTTCTTTTAGCTGATGTGGTGACATAATGTAAGAATGAAAGATTAACATCTTTCCTAACTTTGCATGGTATTTATCTGTGACCCTGGGATTTTTCATATCTGTTGCTAAAGGAAAGATGTTTAACTTGGGTGGATGTATGTGTTATCCTGTAGAGCTATCACTGAAGTTTAAAATTCCAATATAAATTTTTTTACTTTTAATTCAAAAGATAAAAAAAAGTTAGACCATTTTAATGCAACCGTAGATTTCACCCTCCATCCCTATAATACAGTTATCATTTGTTATATCTCTCTTTCAGTTGTCCAGGCGACAGTTTTAGAATGTAGAACCTTTCACTGTTTTTTCCCAATTTCTGGACACTTGTGTGCTTACATAACCCCTATATTGAATTTTCTGTAGCAGAGTATCATTTGTCTTTGTATAAAGTGAAGTAGTATAGATGTTACACTCATTTCTCCAAGAAGGAAAATCTGATAGGTCGACAGTAGTAATTTTAATTAAAATAGTTTGTAAAGTTACCCCAGTAAATTATTAGGAATATTTATTCCATTCTGTAGTGGAAATGAGATTTATCTAGTGTGCTTTAATTTTATATTGATACAGAATTTTTCTACAGAATACATAGCCTTATAGTTTAGGAAGTTATGGCATTTTTATGTTGTCATGCTTCAGTTATTTGATGATTATCTTTCTTGAAAACAGAAGGAGCATTGATAGATAATACTTGATGTAAGTATTAAAAACAATGAGAGTCCTGTGGCACCTTAAAGACTAACAGATTTCTTTGGGCATAAGCTTTCATGGGCTCCAACCCACTTCACCAGATGTAAATATTGTTTGCATTAGCATCTGGCGCAGTAGGAATGCAAATTGCATCTTGAAATATGCAAGTTTTAGTAGATATAGTTGTGTGTAGTATCTTCATGATAAATTTTTCATTTAACATCTTTTATCACAACAGAATGACCTACTATTTCCTGGACAGCAAAATGCAGGCTAGCTCATAATTTCCAAAGGGTCAGCCATGTTAGTGTAGTCCAACAAAAAAAAAGCAAGGAGTCGTGTGGCACTTAAAGACTAACAGATTTATTTTTTGCATGAGCTTTCGTGGAAGAGAATCCCACTTTGTAAGATGCTTCAAAGATGGGCGAACTTCCAGAATGGAATGAAAATAAATGCAAGGGAGTGTAAAACATAGGATCAGATCATACAGTAACAGAAAATCAGAGCAGTTGTTAGATGCAGCCCCTGGGAAGGGTGACGTTGAATTACCTTTTGTTATGGGAAAAGAAACCATACTTCTCTACCCGCAAGGATTTAGCTATCCAAAAGGGTTTCCATTAGACATGGCGTTGTTACCGGTTACACACAATTGCAGCCTCGTAAGCATATGTAAAACTTTCACAATATTCAAAGAAGTAACAAGCACAATAACTTGTAAATTTTGGAATACAAACCCTCTGTCTTTAATACAAATCATCAGACTGTTCATTCAGTGGTATTTGACAGTGTGATGGTTCAGGACTGCGATTGGGGCCTGGAAATCAATGTGCATTGTTGCATGTTAACAAAGAAATTATTCTCTGCATGGTTTAAACAATTGTATGAATGTTGGGGAATAATGTGTTTTCTTTACTATAACACTTCAAGAATTGCTGTTTGACTGGGACACTTTTGTTCCGAAGCTCTTTTTGAGTCAGTTCGTATTAAAGCTGAAATGTGACAACGTGCATTACAGTGAATATATTCCTACAAAGCAATACTTTTATATATGTCAAGAGAGCGTAATAGTATGACTAAAGGAGTTTATTACAGCTGATGAATTTTAGAAATACAGATGTTTTATTTTTGTGCCAGGAATAAGAGATTTTCAGGTTGTAAAATACACTATGAAATATAAAAATGTAATAAGTTAGTAAGTCAGAATAGTTCTGGAGCATTAAAACCAGAAGCAAATATAGTGATATAAAAATTCTGGGAAAATGCTGATAAAATGAGACTAATTATTTTCTGATAAGGGAAAGGCTAGAGGCAAGAGAAATAATTTTCTTGTTCATAATTCATCTGGTTCCTCTTTAGTTCGATTGATCACAGTGTATTTATTTGATAAATTATCAGTTATCATAGACGTGTCTTCATATGAGTTTTCTGTGATGTAATGTTTCTAAAAGGTAGTATTAAAGTAAATATTATCCAGCTTTCTTTACAAGAACATATGGAATTAAAAATTAGCTGGTTGGCATTGTTAGGCAGAGAGTATGACATGTAATTACTTTTTTGAGAATTTTTTACGTGAGGATAAAAAAATAATACATATTAACTTGTCAGAGTATTTGTACAAATTAGGTTTACTATAAATTGTGACCTATACCAAATATATGTCTCTTATTTTTTCTGTGATAGCTTAGCTTGGAAAATTTGCATCTGCCTATACATGTCTGACCCTTTCCCAGAAGTAATAATCTTTGAAAAGCAGGTATGGATACGCAGCTAATTTGAAATACATGTGTTGTAAATATTAAAGATGGTGAATGTTTCTTGTAAAAATGTCAAAGCTGTAGTCCCTATGGGCTTATTTGGTGTGGCTTGAGACTGCATTCTGTAAATGTAAGCTGAAATTGATAGGTTTACACTACCACCTGCTTGTGTCTGGAATTGTCAAACTTTAGATCATGTTTGGATTATTTTTGATGCATGTGGATTACAGGTGATGCAGATATGTTGTACTCCTTTTTCTTCCTGATGCAACCTTAAGAAAATAGTCTGTTTTTCATTTTTATACCCTGCTGTCTGTGGCATTGGCAGCCATGTCCTTTCACATTTAAATGGTAGTGTGAAATATTAGTTAACTATTTCTCTCAAGATTTTTGGGACAAGGAGGGCTTTGCCAGCTGCTGTTGGAGTGAATAGGCTGTCACCAGGCAACTCTGCTGACTAGGAGTATAAATACAAAGAGCTGGGAAGGGAATGAACATCACTATTCATGGCTGAACACTTAAAATATATCTCCATTAACTTCATGTACTGGTGAGAAGGTTACAAGAAAATACACATGTCAAATTGAAATTGAAAAGGTTCCTTTTAATAAACTTTTATGTGGAAAGCTTACTTACAGAATATACTTTTGTTCAACATTTAAATTTAATCTCTTTGTGTAATTATTACAGACAACTTGGAAATTTACAAAAACTTGGTAAAACATTTAAAAATGCTTCTTTTAGCATTTGAGATTTGTGGGGTTCTTGAGCACTGAATTAAATTTTTAAAAAAATCTTTCAAAACTTTTTCTAAAAGATTTTAGAAAATGGCTAATTTTAACTAATATATAACAAATTTATTGAACTAGTCCACCAGAATGAAGGGGAAAAATGTTTTTAAAAATATAACCTGTTGAAAAGTTGCATGTTTGCTATTGGTGTACTTAAATGGCAGACGTTTGAATGATGTCAGATTTCTTGTAATGCTGACTAACTGGCTTGGTTGGACTGTAGAGGATTATGAAAGCTAACAGATTAAGTGCCCACAATAGAATTCACTTACAAGATACACCAGCCATGATTTCCATATTTACTTGAGGCTATGACCGAATCTTTCTTCATATAATGGGTTGTTACTTTGACTAGCTCAATCGAATGTGATAGAAAACCTATCTGAAAAGTGGCTTGAGGAGGACCCTGTTACTTTCTTGCTTTTTATTTGCTTCAGTTACAGACTATGAAGTCTTCAGTTGGTTGTCAGTTTGGTTTTCACGCTGTTTGGAACTTCATCTTTATGCAGTTTCTGCTACAGATCTTCTACTCTTCTAGACCAGGAAGTAAACATCACCATCCCAGTCACACACAAGATACTTGGCACCATCTAAATTCCAGTTTCCCTTTCCTTGCAATTTTGGATTTTTATTTGAGAGATGAGAAAATCTTTTGTTCTGTAAAACAGCAAGCTTTTAAACCATGCTTTATTAATGATATTTCTTGAAGTATGTGAACTAGAGCAAGTTAGGGTTGTTCTGTGGAGCAGTGGTTTTCAACCACTGTCTCGAGACATGTTACTATGTTGCTGCACAATGGTGTGTCATGGAGAGCTGGGGAGATGGCTGGATTTGGCGTGAGGGTAGGTGGGCTGGTGTGTCCTGTAGAGTCGTGGTATGCCATCAAGTGCATTGCAACCTGTAAAAAGTTGAGACGCTGCTATAGAGGAAGTGTGCAAACTATGTTTTATGACAGGCATGCATTGTGAGCACTCTGTCTGTTTGAACTGCAGCTAGTATGTGGCTTTTATTGAAGGGGATGAAGACAGGTTTTTGATTAACTTTGCACCTTTCCCTAGGAGAATTTGAGAGGTAAATGCAAACAGTTGAGGATAGAGATCTCTTCATCTGATACAATATAGAGTTGTTCTGGCAGATGTCTTTTCAGCCTTCCTCAACCACTCTTCACCTGTTTGCCTTGACATCATTGAATCCTCTTTTCTCTTCAGCCTGATGATTCTTGCCTTGCTTTTGTTGAAGACTGGTGTTTCTGTGAAAATCCATCTTATCCGTTGGACTGTTCATTCTAAGTCCTAGGGTGATATTGAAGAAGGAACACAGTTGCTCTTCAACTTGTTTAGTTCTCTCTGAATTTTAAGCTGAAGGGTATAACACATTGGCTTTGCTTGGCCAGAAACTACCAGCCAGCCTAACGTAGAGCCACTGGGATCCCCTCTTAAATGAAGCTCTTTCATTCTGACATATCAACAAAGATGATGTTGATTCTGTTCGTAATTCCTCATCCTCCAGACTGTGTTTACTAGGCTTTCAGCATGCTTAAGGAGAATGCCCAGATGGAAGGTCAGTTGGGGTTCACCCTGGGCAGGATGTTATTGCCGACTGGTGATCTACAGTAGTTCATCTGCTGGGAAATTGACCTGAAGGTCTAGCTTTGTACTCAGAAGCCATTGACATATTGAGGATGAGTGGCATCCTTTTGTTGAACCTCTTCAGCAGCAGAAAGAGATCATCTTGTGCAATCACTATGTGAGAAGGAGGCGTTCAGTTGCTGTCTTCATTCAGTAGGGTTTTTCACTGGCCTTGGTTTCTCAGAGTAGTCAGAATCACTCAGATAAGAAAAGAGAGGAGCAGACTCTTAGTTACTTTGTGATGGCCTTGAATCTTGAGTCTTCTCCAGATAGTCTTCAGTTGACAGTAAGCTTCCCACCACTGCAGACACAGTTCACCAGTACTACTACTACTACCACTGAGAATACGTGCAAAAGTATGACTGTCTGTGCCAGGACCAAAGTGTTCTCCACCCACTGAATATCTATTGACTAAGTGTTTTCAAAACAGGAATTGCAAGAATAAATAAAAGAACAGTTAGTTTCTTGTATTATGCCTTCTCAAACTCTTTCCATTGATAAAGTCCTGTATTCACTTAAAGTGAATTTGTTGTAAATTTAACAGCTTTTGGAAACAAGTGTAAAATCTGCAAAAATGATCAAACCTGGATTCTTGTTGCTTTTATAATGTTATGTGTAAATCAGAAGTACGTTTTAACATTTTCTGCAAACCGCAGTCTTTTCTAGACTTAAAAATTTTAATCCGTGATCTTAATAAGAACATCATGAATGGGTAGAGTATAATTTAGCATCCTCTGTAACATGAATTGTTTTTGTGAATTCACCAAAGTGGAATAATTTAGTACATATGATGACAAAAGTAGGCTAATGGCCTCTTCCTCTTTCTTAGCCTGTGCGTTCCTAGTGGAAGTAAATTTATATTCGATTCTGTTTGACACCAGTTCTTGGGTATTGTTAAAATGCAGAAATTACAGCAAATACCATTGATTGTAATGTGGACTATTCAGAGCCAAAATACAAGCCACATACCTTAATTTTTGTCAGTGACTTAAAAATCATAGCATAATTATGAGTAACAATGTGAGACAGATAGGTATGTGCTTTCCCTCAATGAATGAAAAACTAAATTAATTTACCACACTTAATAGTGTTCATATTTATAACTGTGCATTTTAATTTAACAACATTAGAGTGATTTGATGTTTTAAAATATTGTCTAAACTTTCTATTTAATCTTAATTTGGATTTCACTAGTTGAACACTGGAAGTGCCTTGGCTTTGTTCAGAGTAGGTTGCATTATTTGATGGTGGTTGAATTGGAGAGATATACTGCTAAAATAAGGAGTTTTAATATTGTTGGGTTCCTCTGTGCCTTTGGAGTGTATGTGTGTGCACACATGTATGTGAAAGAGATATAAACTATTTCACTTCATATGTAATGGCTTACTTTTTAAGAAACCATAATACGTTAATGACATAACTGTGAATTGGTGCGATAAGTCATAACTAAACAAGTGATTACAAATGTCTGACCTCTGAGAGAGAGAGAGAGAGAGAGAGAGAGAGAGAGTGTGTTGTTCATACAAAAAAATCATAACTGGTGTAAATGTGTAGTGGAGTTTTAAAGTATCTATTGAAATTTAGCTTGAGGGTCAAATACAAAGTATGGTACTTGTTTTTGATGGCTATATGTAGTCAGGACTTTTGCCTCTCTTGTCAAATTTGGCATGATGTCCGGTCATATTAATTAATATAAACTTTTTTTAGTTGAGGGAAGCCTGGTCCATATTTTGCAATTGTATATAATTTCAAGCAAAAAGTCATGAAAAGATTGAAATTGCAATCAAGCTTTTTAACAAGAGATTTTAATCTCAAAACTAAACTTGAAAACAAGTGAAAAGAATCTTGTTTTCCTGCTACGTTTTATTTCTGTTACATATTATGAAAATTTGTGTGTGCCTACGACTGAATGTTTCCTTTTTATTCCTTTTAAATTCCTTTTTATTCCTTCCTCCCTTTTCACCAAGCAGTGTTTTCCTGTTTCCCTGTGTTACAGCCTCTTTTCTCAGTTGTTCCCGCTTGTTGATCATTTTAGCTGAGTCTGTATGTGACACAATTTTTGATGCAAACTGTAAACTTCTATGCTCCATATATATTTAATTATAGAGGTTATGAAAAGCATTTTTTGAAGTATCAATAAGCTTTTTGGTACTCACAGGGCAACATATTCTGGAAAAAATAATCACAGTCCATCAATCCCTAGATTTTATTGCATTCATGTCAATGGTCTTATTATTTATACAATAGCTGAGGTATTAAATACTTGTTGCTTCACTTAATTGGTAACTATACAACATTCATAACAACTTTAGCAACTGAAAACAATATGTCAGTGTCTGCTATTTATGCATAAATAATCGTGTAGATGCAGATTATGTCTGAAGGATAGAATGTTACTTTGGAAAGTAATCTGTTACATAAATACTTCATTGCTTGCCCCTCTTGGGTGGGTTGTGCTTTCAAAATTAAATCTTGCTATGTGTGTTTACTGTAAGTTTTGATAGTAGTAATTTGCATAACTTTGTAGATTTGATGCTCTGAAATGAGCCAATACAATGATTCTGTAAATATATTTATAATTTTTAAACATATGTAAATGCTGTAGTCATGTTGGTAATATAGCATTTTCTTTAGGTTCTCCATCTCTCAATCTGTTTTTTTTAGGTTATCTATAGTTATCTATTAAATTTTCTTGATAGCTTGTATGGAGAAATTGAAATTAAATTAAAGAAATTTAATGAATGTTTTTCTACTTTTATGAATTTGCAACTTGAACACAAATTATATTTGTGGCAGATAGTTTCTACCTGGGCTTGATTTCCTCACCCCCCCCCCCCGCCCCGATGACATTTGTATATGACTTTTTTCTGCCCTCATTCCATCTTTAGATATTATCTATATTAAATACCACAGCAATTTAGGGTCTTGTAGAAGTGTTCATCTTTACTGATTAAACACTGAGCAATTGGTAGGTGTTTGGAATAAAGTTTAAATAGCTTTCTTGTGATGCTACAGTCAGTTTCTGATGTGTCTCAACATTTAACTCATTGCTTACTGCTGAAATGGGATCCCATTATATCTTGAAAGGAAAGAAAGCATGGCTGCCACTGTTGTTAACTTTCAGTTTTTTAAGTGCAGAATTCAGTTTTCAGTTAATCAAGGTAGTACAAATCTACGTCAGTTAGTTATTTCTAGCTGAAACAGATTAAAATAGCTTGCTTTTTAGTATAATCACAGTTGAGTGTGAATTTGTCTGATTTAATGTAGAAAAATAGTCTTATGTGCTTTCATAATTTGCACAGCCGCTGGAAGAAGATCTATTTAAGAAGCCCTGTCTTCAGAATTTAACTTTTTTCCTAAAAAAACATAGCTCTCACTTGATTGTTGTACTCAAGTGTGGAAATGGTGGGTTAACTGAGAGTAAAAGAGCAACATAGCTTACTGATATGCCATTGTAGCATATTCCCATCCTGTCAGGTGGAAAATTAAATCAGGTTACAGCCTGGATTAACATTTAGTGTGTGGGGAGGGGAAGGTAGTATCTTAAATGCTATGAAATTGAACAATGAGATTATATAGTTTACAGCTAATTTCAAAGTCCTGCTTTTGCCTTTCTGTTGAGTAAGTATTTTTAAGGGAGAGAAGCAATTGTATTCATTGATTGACTGTCTTTAACTGTCTCTAATATACTAAGATATTAAATATTTGTCTGAAATGGTGTTAAGTACACCATATAATGTTTTATATCCCATTCAGAGTTAATAGAGCAATCTGATACGTTCCATTGGCATAAGAAAAATCTAATTTAATAAAACATTTCAGTTATTAAAAACCCAATTGTGTAATATAGAAAAAGTGTTTATTGCTATAAATTTGTATTGATTTTTATATATGTACAGGGTGAAAAAGTAGTGTGTTGTCCAGGTAATATAGGAAAGTTAGTTCTATCATTTCTTTACCGAGAACAATTTTTTCCTTAATGTAAAAAATATTTTCTAATTGATCATCACTTGTAGTGATGGGCACTCTGATTACATATTGTAATTTGTGTTCTTGCTCCATAGGAAGGGATTATTGTACCCATCTGTAGTACTTTGAATGAAGGAGCAGTAAAAATTAAATAGTGGTGAAGAAAATCTTGCATTTATTTTGAAGCCTGTGATTTGTGTGTTTTTGTTTTTCTTATTTTTGCATATTAAATCCATTGCAATTCTTTTCCATTGGTTCTTTCCTGGAATGGGGTTTCCATGCAAATAATTATTTATAGCAGGGTACTATGTCTTGATTTGGGTAGCTTATGTTTTAGGAGCAGCATCTGCTTTTCTGTGATGTAAACAGTATCTGCTGGCACGAGGAGTGTGGGGAGGTGGGACACAATTTTGTAATTCACTCTGGGAAGATAGTCTTATCTGAATTTACCAGGCAATTCATATTTTACAGTGTAGAGGGGGAAGAAAGCCTTTGTGTCAAACAAAAATTCTGGAGAGTAAAACAACCTTAGTTTCATTTTACTCAATGCAACATTCTTAGTTGAAGTTTCTAACTTTTCTGTTGGGACATAGACATGTTTTGGAATGGTATAATTTATATACTTTCCCATTCAGAATTCAATTACTCCCTAATAACTTCTAGCACTGAAAACCTTACAATTATTAATATTCATATGCAGATGTATTCCTGAGAAGCGTTGTTTTTTATTTAAACATTCTCAGCGATATGTAGATGCAGACTTTAATGATCTGAAACTTTTACTTTTGTCTTGCTTAGTTCAATCATAGTTACGTCATAAGTTTGTCTCAACTAATTCAGCCGTTCCATAGGTTCATTACTATTTTACAGATGTAAATAATACCCTGGAAAACATTTGCCTTTAAAAAAAAAAAAAAAAGCCCAGTTAAGTATTGAGACTTTTTCCCAATAAAGTTTGTGTACTATAATTTACTTTTAAGATGCATTGAAGGAACTTTAAGCCTAAGGCAGATCTCAGAATTTTTGGAGTCTGTGTAAAATAATTTATTGTGTCTCCAGAGTAAATATTGACTAAACTCCAGCTATACTTTCTATTAATTAAAACTTAACCAGGAAAACCCAACGTGTCTTACAGATATAAAATGTGTTCAACCTGTAGAACAGATATAGGAAAGTTATGAGGCTTGTTTTATTTCCAGCTCTGAGTTGAAACTTTGATATTGACCCATTTTTCTACCGTTTTAATCTTTATCTGGCTATCCCGTGTCTGTGAAACTTCTGTGATCCAAGTATGTATACTTTATTGGTCTGAATGTGGTAGGTTGGTAGGATAATTTTTTTTAAACTATCTCATTAATATCTGTGAAAATTGTGTTTGTGAACATTTACTTGAATTCCAGGCCTACCAAAGTTCTTAGCTGGTTTGGTGCCTCCAAGCCCTCTTCATTGGCCCAGGAACAGTCATTTGGTGCATGAAAATTTGTAGATGACTGGAGATTGAAAATCTTCAAACTCTGTGATTTGCCACAACTACATTTGGGGGTGGGGTAAAAGGCTTTCAGAATTTCTGCTCTCCCATGCCTCTGACAACAAATTCATTCCACCCATCCTAATTGAAAGCAGGTTTTTAGGTTGCAGTGGGCCCTGCCTAAACTGGATTAGATCTGAGAAATGTTAGCATTCTAATTGAATTGATGCTCATTTGGAAGCACTGGATAGGGAGTGATTATGGTGTACTGAATTGGGAAGGCTTTTGCTTCTTATCTGGAATCACAGTGGAGAAAAGCTCCAGTCAGTTTTATTTATTTATTGGTAATTGCCCAGGACAAAATGCCAGTAGGCAGTGTGTTCTAAGTTTTCATGTTACCTCTTCAGGCAGGATCCATTGTTAGTGAATAGAGGGACTTGTCCTAGTGTTCCAAATATGTGCTTGAGCAGATGTAATTGATACCACTGCTGGTAACAGACCTCAGTGATGAGTGCATGTCTTTGGGTTTCCACCATTGGCGTACTTGCTTTTATTTGCGCTGTTAGGGGTTCTATGACCATGGTGGTTTGGGCTGTGCTTGTCTCAGTAGGCATCCTGAGTCTATTTTGATCCTGTTGAGAGGGTGGGCATGCTGGGTAATTTTTTCAGTTTGCTTTGCAAGAGTTAGTTTGTAGTAATGTTGGATCTAAGAGGCCTTTAATCCAGAGTGATGCGAGTTCAGATAGAAGAAGTCATAGGAAAAAAATTTACTTTGCACTTATATATGTCTTGTGTTTAGTATCCAAGAAGCAGTTTAAAAAAAAAAAAAAGCAGTAGCTCATTAGCATTGTAATACAGTAGATTCATAGTGACTTAAATAGATTTCTGCAGAATTATGTGTATTTACCCATCCAGAAGTAAAGTGCCAGTTTGTGAAAGAAGGGTTCATAAATAACTCAGAGTAAAAGAGACAGTAAGTAAGTGTTATGAAGTGGAATTTCCATGGTGTCATTTCTTTTGAAGTTAAGCTGTTTAATTCTGGAATTCTGTGGTCTTAGGGTGCATGGTATCTAGAGGAACAGGGATTTAGTTACGGAAATTAAATAAAATCCTCTCACCTTGTGGTTCACGTACATTTTAATGGGTACATCGTGCTTTCACCATCTATTTGTGGCTGTCTGGTTATGGTACCATAGTGCAGTGGTTATCAGACTTAGGGTTGGGATCACAGACCTTCAGGCACAAGGTTGTGGTCACCTGCTGCCACCACAGAAAGAATGGAATGCATTGCTCAAAGACAGAACTGTTGGGTTGCAGGCATGAATGATTCTTTTTTTTTTTTTTTTCAACTGGATCCCGAGGGAAGAAGTTTGAGAACCACTGCCATAGTGCATATATAACATTAGCTTTTTTTTCAATGGTGGTGTAAATAACAGTGTATAGTGGAGAAAAGAATTAAAGCAGAGATATAAAGTGAAGTATACTTTTTCCAGTGTGTGGTGTTTTCCAAGTAAAGATATAGAAGAGTTAATAAGATGTTCGTAGACCACTTAAAACACAGAGCAATGCAGCTGACGCAGTGAGCTGCATAGAGTACTTGTAAAAACATACAGACACGCAAGTGAGTTGCTGCCAGACAGAGAGTATAGATGTGGTTTCGTTAAGTGCAGGTTGCCAGGTTTTGTACATGTGCCATGTTGATGCTGTTAAGAAGTGTGGTCTGCAAAGCAGACTGTCTACAGAACCTTTGGTATTTCAGCATCTTTGTTAACAAGCTTTTGGGAAACTTTGGTTGATCTAAGCAAGGTACTTAGCATAGATATTTGTGCCCATGGTTCCCTTTGAAATCAGTGGGCTGACGATCCTTTATAGCAGGGGTCTCAAACTCAAATCACCTATGAAGGCCACATGAAGACTAGTTTGTTAGCCTGAGGGCTGTGCCACTGAAACCTTTTCATACAATGATATTGGAAATATCTGTAACAATAGGGTTGTTGTGGGCTGCAAGAAATAGCTTTAGGGGCCACATGCAGCCCATGGGCCATGTGTTTGAGACCTCTGCTTTATAGGATAGGTCCTGTTATCGGCACTAGGTGATGCAAAAGAATTGAAGTAGATTGTATAGAATAAATTTCATGAAAATGGAAGTGAAGTTTGTTTAACTATGGGCAACTGAATGTCTGTATGAGGTTTTATTTAGATTTTCAAAATTTAATGTCATTTTTAAGCATCTCATGAGCTCGTCTCAGCGTAGCGTGTGGACTGTAATTACTTTTTGTGCTCTAAAATAGCAGTAGTTTGAATGCAGTTTATTCACTCTGGGTAAAATTCACACCTCTCCTCCCTACACATGTTGACTATATGAGGAATGATTTGAGGGGTGGGTTCTTCTTCAAAGCAGGAGGAGCATGTGATGGCCGCATAATGTCTGATAGGTTACAGTTCCAGCCAATGAAATGGAATATTGCAGTCTATATGAAATTTCCCGTCAAGATATTTTTAAAAAAAAAATACCTTGGCTGTTGTTTATGGAGTATTGTTTATTTTTTGGTCATCTTTAATAATTATTTAAATCTGGTTTTATGCTGTTGCAGTTTAATGGGGATAACTTCTGAGTGGAATTAAATCTCTAAGACATCAAAGCACCAGCAAAAACCATCGAAATCTTATTTGCAACATGACAAGCGCCTTTGGTGAAAGTTGCTTGCAGAGCTTGGCCTGCAATAGTAATATGATGGCTGGTATACAAAGTAATTCAGTTTTTGTAAAGGAAAGTTACTGATGCACAATTGCTTCCTAAGGGCTATGTAAACAAGTAGAACGTAGTCTCTTGAACAACAGGTGTTTACTGAGTTGAGGCCTTTACACCAGTAAATTGCTTAAATAGAGTGTCTCATCCAAGAATTAAGAAATACATTGTATATTTTGGTAAATATTACTGCAATATTTTAAAAAACTATTTAGTGGAGAATGTAGCTTGGGATTTCATAAAGCCAATTTAGGAGCAGATACCATGTGGACATTAAAAGAAGTATGGAACAGAAATTGGACATGATACGTGGGTTTTGGTTAAGATGTTGCTAGATAGGAAGTCTGATCCACCTTGATAGTGGGAAAAATCTCTTGTGAATGTGGCAGGGTTCCTTGGTTCCTCATTTTAAATCAGTGCTAAATCATGTCTTAAATGAGTATTTTATATCTTCTGTTGATTTTAATGATGTCCAAGGAAGTATGCAGGCCAAAAACATTTATTTTGATAATACATGTGTATAGTTTCTCCATATCTCCAGACAAATGTGGTTTGGCAAAAGAGTAGATATGCTCAACATGGAATTTTTTTCAAACTAGGGAACAAGCTGCCAGGTTTTATCTAAAAACTGTTGTTTAAATGAGAATACTAGCTTCCTATTATACCTTCATTCAATTTTGTGAGGGGTCTAATTCCCTGGATTCCAAATTAGGCTCCCCTTTCCTCTCATGCATTTCTAGAAGCTCCTCAAAGTTAATCTTTAAATGATGTAGTTCCTTTTTATGAATATTTAAAATCAAATGTCAGCCATAATAGTCTGATTCGGTTGCCACATTGGTAGCCTGCTAATAGTGTACTTACTTTTGTGAGGTACTGTGTTTTTTTCAGCATTAAGGTTGGGTGCTGAAAACATGTATGTTGTGTGTAATCTCATGTGAGTAACGTTATTCACAGGTATGCAAAGGACTGGAAACTTAGAAATAGAATATGTTGATCTGAGAACTTACCCACAAAACTGATGATATGTTAGTACCTTCAATCTTCTGTTCTTTTTGTGTTTAGTGGCTTGTACTATTTTTTGCATTTCACATTGATTATATTTGTACTTCTATTCTGTTTGCTATAAAGGTTTAGAAATATAAAAATGACAGTGAAATATTAAAATTACCTGAACTTTTAACCATATAGAAAATTTAACTGAGGTAATTGTTAACTTGTTCCTAAAATATTCTTCTTGTATGTTTCGATAGCTTTTAGTAAAAGGTCTACTTTAGTGAACATTTTTTGCATCTGTTAACAGTTGAGCAGCCGATCAACTAATGTATTAGCAAAACAAACTTTGCCAGTGAGAAATTTAGGGTGGGGACCAATTAAAAAAAAATTATATGGCATATATGTCATAAAATGATTCCCTTCCCCTCAAGCCCTAGCTCCAGTGCAGTGTAACAATAATTGAGCAATAAAGATTGTTTACAAAACCCCACTCCCTACATAATGATCGAAACTTGTGGAAACATTTTATAAAAAGTCAGGCATCTGGTAACAATGCATGCTAAGCTTCAAACAACTGAAAATGATCACAATTGCACACAACTGTTAAAAAGTGTTCAGGACACTGGTCACTCTTTTGAAGAAAGAACTATTTTTCTTGGGTATGATATTTTAGACACTGAGCAGTATCTAATTTTTATGATTAAAGAACAGCATTGGTAATATAGAACTTGGCAGTCTTGGAAATATTCCTTAGAAAAACAGATGGCCTTGAAAAAGTTTTTTTTAAATAGGCTGTCGTATAAATTATTTCAGTCTAGATTTTTTTCTTAAGTCTAATTGTATTAAACAGAACATAACTTCATATGAGGTTGTGCTATCATATTTTATACTGACATGCCTTTTGTCTTGGTATGTACCATCGTAAAACATTTAAAATTTGTTTTCTTATGAGCAGAGACGTTCATGGCTACCTTAATTACTACTTTCAAATTGTTGATAGATGTTTTTATATGTTTGCAAAGGAATGTGTTTTCTCTCCTCCTATGTAGTTGAGTCAGCCTTGAAAGAGCTCTGATCTGGTCCCACTTAAAACTGGTTCCTACTGGGGTTTATCAACCCAGTGTCTGTAGCTAGCTAAATGAGGTATCTGATTAAAAATAAAAAGTCAAAGCACATTTGGAAACTGTTTTCTGGCAGCACTATGTAGCTGGCAATTTGCAGCTAGTAAGATTTTTTGCCTTCAGGTAACAGCCTAAAGTTAACAGTAGCATTGAGTTTTTTTATTTCTTTTTTGTCTTTCTGGACGAGGCTAAAGGGAGAGCCTTGAAGAGTCCTTCCTTGCTCTTATCAACATTGCAGCCTCAGCTGCCCTCCTTGGATCCCCTGCCAGGGTCGCTATCATCTTCTGATCAAATATTAATGTGTGATTCTCTGCTTGCTCACTAATCCAAAGCCAATTAATATTATCTGTCAATTATTTACAGATCCTGAGGTGCGGAGGAAATTCCCGGAGGACTACAGTGACCAGGTTTGGAATGCGTAATTAATTTTTTACATGACAAAATTTATTTCAGGGTTGTTCAACATATTATTGCTCTTCTTTTTAGTGAGAGAGAGAAATGCATTTTTATAAAGAAAGGGTAGACATAATTAGGAACTAGAGGATAAAAAAAGTGTTTGGATCTGGAGCTGAAAATATTTTGGATCTCATTGAGCTCCTTTTACAATCTAATCTTTACAAGCAAACATGAAAGCAGGGAAGAAAATTAATAAATTTCACTTTTTGCCTGGAGGTGCCATCGTCTGCAGTTCATTTGGCAGTCCTCATCTCATTGTCTGAAAGTTTATAACTTTATTTAACTGGGCACCTGGCACTACAGCATGTTTTTAAAATATTTCTCTGATAGGGTACAGTCTTTACATCTGTCCCATAGTGGTGGTATAAAAATGGGAATGTGTGCATAGAAAGTGTGGGAATTTTGCATTTAATATGTAAACAGAGTGAATGAGAATCCTTCTTAGGACTTGTTAACTGAGGTTAGGGTTGTAATAACTGCAAGCTACTCCAGATTTTGTTGGCAGCTTCTGTATTTTACTATATCTCATTAGGAAGGGATTATTTTTTTGTGGCGTTCATGAACGACACTGAACTTAATGCTCTGTTGCTGTTTGCCTGACTAGCTCCATGTGCCAGAGGATTGTTTAAGGCAGCCATTACAACTTGGTCTATACTGAAACTTTGTCTCTGATCTCTGAAATATTTCTTTTTTTTTTTTTTTTTTAATTTCTGCAAAGTGCTAGTCAAAGTTCTGCTATAAATATTTTATATGACAATAAAGGTCTAAATCAGTGTCTGTTTTGAAATTATGGAGTGCAGGGTTGTTTGAGCAGTTTAAAAAGGTTAGAGATTAAGTAATGTCATGCACTATGAAATTTTGTAGGA
>ML682087.1:2801949-2946411 GCA_007922195.1 Podocnemis expansa
AACTTGCCAGATATCTTTGTCATAATGAGCTCTGTGGAGACTAAAATCTTTCTGATGGGTTTGTCCCTAGGACAACAACAGTATGTCAGTAAGAGTCCATTTTATTATGGTCAATCAAAACAGACATTACAGAAGCTCAGAATACTCTGAGAAAAGTACTCTGTAATTTGTTTAGTTAACCAACTGAAAATGAGCGCTCAGCACAATGCTGCGGTTAGTAGGTCTAATGCGATCCTTTTGTCTGTAAGTGGGACTTCGGAATAGGGTAGGTGGTTGCTGGTAACCTCCACATGTGGTATTGGTGATGTGAACACTGAAATGCTGGATCCAGTTCTGCTGTCTGCACTTCAGAAAGGATGCTGAAACATTGGAAAGGAGTCAGAAGAAGATTTGAGGTCTGGAAAACTTGCCTTGTAGTGTGAGAGACTGGGGAACAGCTTATAGAGGCAGATGAGGTCGAATCACCTGTTATAATGAGAGAAAAAAATCCAAAGTTGTCATTTAGTCTTGAAGAGACAGTCTTTCTCTTTGAAGCCTTGATGTGTTAATCAGTTGCTTGAGCACAGCTATTAACAAATCATCAGTAGAGTGAATACAGTGGATTCTACAAGACAGTCCCTCACTGTCTCAAGCCTTGGGAGAGAGACCTCTCCTTGCTTACAGACAGCCCCCCAACCATAAGCAGATATTGGTACTCACCAGCAACTGCAGACCTAACAGCAGAACTATTAAAGCAGGCACATATCTTTGCAACAAACCATGCTGCCAACTTTACCCACATATCTGCACAAAAGATAGCATTGCAGGAGCTAATCAAGGCAGCTGCTCCATCAAGGGCTCACTCATCTGCTCATCCACCAATGTGATTTATGCCGTCATTTGTGAGAGAGGTCCTTACACCTTATACATTGGACAAACAGGACAATCTCTGTGCAGAAGAATAAATGGGCACAAAACTGACATCAGGATTCACAACATTCAAAAACCAGTAGCTGTGTACTTGAATCTTCCTGATCACTCCATTGATGATTTGCTAATAGCTGTGTTCAAGCAATTGAATAAAACATCAAGGCTTCAAAGAGAAAATGGCAGAAATGGAATTCATTTGCAAATTTGACTCTGTCTCTTCTGGACTACATAAGGACTTCTAGGATTATTTTTCTCATTACATAAACCAGGTGATTTGACCTCATCTTCTGCTATATGCTGTTTCCCAGTGTTGGAATCTTAACACCTGCTTTGATTTGTTGTTACACTGTGACCTGATCCTATGACTTGCACTTCCCTGCAATTATTTTCCTCCCATTCTGGAAGTTCTCCCATCTTCAGAGCATCTGATAAAGTGGGATTTCCCCCCCTCCCCCCCCCGAAAGCTCATGTTATAAATAAATTTGTTAGTCTTTAAAAGAGCAACTGTACTCCTTGTTTGTTTTGCTAAACTAGACTAACACAGCTGCCCCTTTGGAAGTGGCAAGACCATGTCTTAACTTAGTATAGATCAGTTTTAGTGTGAACAGGGTACATTGACTTAAAAAATAAACTTGTTCCTTAAAGTCTGGATTGGTGCAGGCCACAGCCATATTTTGAGGCCATCTTTCTAACTCTGATCTAGATGGATATTTATTATCATATACTAGCTTTTCATCCCACAGCTATTTCCACTTGTATATTGGCGTGTTTTTAGAATGTGTGTTAAACTGTGACATGCTCTACTATTCAAGTTATGGAGAATGTTTTGTGATTTTCGAATTACTGGTTGTGCTGAACATCTTTGCAGTGATGCAAGGAGAAGGAGCTTGTTGAAAGTGCAGGGAACAAAATAACATTTCTGCCCTTTCTAAAATGTGCCAATGCATAAAATGCAATGCATGAGGGAAAGGTTTCCTGAAGGTGATGTAATTGGGCAGTCATCACACAGCACATTGTTTTAAGTTTTCCTTACCAACAAGGAACAGTCTTTCTAGAATGAGTGGCTGAAGTAGTCACATAATCACACACACATGTATATTTAACATCATGCTATAGTCAGGTGTATACACTGCTAAAGGGACAAAATGAGGATGGTGGTTGTTTTGAGATATTTTTGACCACTTCTAAAATAATACTGCATCAGCATTTTCCAACCTCTGAGTGATAGCTGTTTTTATGGCTTCTTGTATATTTCAGTGTATGCCAGGCCTTGACAAATAATAAGTTTCTGGTCATCATGGTAGCCAGTTTGAGCAGGCAGTCACCTAGCCCCCTTGCAGAAATGTACTGGAGGAGCTCCCTCTGGCAACCAAAAGTAAAATTGCTGGCACCTAGCTGTAAGCCAATTTTGTCCACCCTTGTTATATGCAGTGCAGATCAAATAACACAAAATATATTATCCCTAAAGAACTTCAATCTAAGACAAAATCATAATTTAGTGAAAACAAACAAAAAGGTTATAGCAATGTGGAGGTGAGAGCTCAGATCTTTTGTACAGACATATCAGTGTTTTAGTGAACATAAAACTTCTACATACTGTTTCTTTCAATATTTTTTTTTAAATGATTTTTGTAGGTGATTGATCAGGTAAGGGATTTTGTGAGGGATAGAGGAAGGGACCAGTCATTGACAGGTCTGCAATCATGGTGAGGTAAGAGGGAAAGAGACACGGTAGTTGAGATGAGAAAGGAACTAGCACAGTGAATGTGTACTGTCAATGAATAGGAGGAGGATGATGAGGCCTGATGAAGCTCTGGAAAGCTGGTGACAGGCTTCTAGTGGCCAGGTTAGTCAAATAGTGAAGTTCACGTATTGGCTGCATGGGAAATGAAACAGAAATACAGAGATCGGCTGCCCCTTACAGTATCTGCAGTGACGTTTGGGGTGACAGGACATTTCTGAACTGACACTGTATGTGAGGCAGCACCTTCTGAAGCCCAGTATTTTGCAAATAGTGATTCCCCGTGGTTCCACGTGTGGCATTTTAAAGTGGTGGGGTGGGATAACTACCTCTGGGTATTTTTTTAAACTGTATTAATGCCTCTGTATTCATGCTTTCTCAAGGGAACATTCAAAGCAATGCCATATTTTGAAAGGATGGGGTGAAATAGTCTTCCCATGGAAGTCAGTTAGCGTATTACTATTAACTTCAGGGGGATTAGGATTTCATGGCCATCAAGTCGCTATCTTCTGTGTGTAATTTCAGAGGTCCGAAGGGTAGAATATTATGTTGAGTAGTCTGTCCCCAAGATATGGGAACAGGCAGCATTAGTTATGAGGATACGACGTGAGTACTGAATACCCCAATATGCTCTTATCAGGTAGAACAGGAACTTGGGGTGTCAGGATATCTGGGAACTAGCAGTAAGGTGTTGTTAGGTACATTTTGAACAACTTGTACCTTTTCATTAGCTTCATAGCTCAAAACTGTGACACAAGTCAAACTCTGTTTTTGTCAATGGTTTACATATGTAATAGAAAATAAAATGATTTAACCATCACTGTGCTTCCATACCGATATATGTTCGTGTTAGGACTAGTGCTTCATACTTCCGTATGCATACAGAATGACAGATTATAGTTCACATGTTAACACTGTTTCTTGTAAAAGAGAGAAATGGAAAGGAAAAGTGTGCTGGTAGATTAATTCTTCACATTTAAGTTTCCATCGGCCTCTGGAATGCACACCCAGAAATTAACACTTGTGACTTGAGAGAGACATTAAAAATTAGAGGTGCAGCCCATGCTGATAATTAACTTACAAGCAAGGAAGTTTTTAAGGTTTTTGTGTATCTTTACATACTTCCCATGTACTCAGTGAACTATTTTAATAACTTGTTGTTGATAACACCTAAGCATATGTTGTTTTAAATGCACCATCTTAAACATGTTAAATGTCTTGTCTTCAGTAAAGACTGTGCATGCCAATGAATGAATATTTTTAAGAAAATGCTAATGGCATATCCAGAATAACATAATAAAAATCTCCTAAGTGGTCCTTTTATCCCATACCCGGATATCTCAAAATGACAATTGAATATTAGCAAATTGCTAACAACACTGATGCCTGAACTTTTATAGGGGAGCAGCAGAACTGATCCCACTTCACCTCCAGCAAGCTTGACAGTGGGAAACCTCTTCTTTTCTTTTGGTAGCATCAGGTGGCATACAATTTCTTCCTCTTGTTGAGAATCCTGATGGTGTGATGTGAACATAACACTGGCAACAGGCATCCCTAAATTTTAACTATAAATCTTCCTTGGGCAAGTCACTTAGGCTTGATATGTCCATTTTCTCATCTGTGTGAGAATGACATATTTATAACATAAGGATGTTACACAGGTTGATTAGTTTATATTTGTAAAACAATGTGGAAGTGCTACATGTTTCTATCCAGCAGCTAGAAGGAACCTGGTCATTACTGGAGCGGTTTGAAGGCATAGCTGCCAAAGCATATTTAATTTCTCACACCTGATAATGTTGTTCTAGGTATACACTAGCATTAGTGCCCCACCAATGCTCCCACTGCTGGACAGTTATTTGGCTGGTATATATGGACCTCACAGTACTGAATCCGTGTGCTCTTAACCTTTCCTTGGTCTTGGTAGGCTACAGCACTGTCTATTTCCCTGGTCTCTCTAGTACACTTCCTGGGGACAACAGCTGTCTTTTACTCTTTTATAGCAGTGCTATCTTGCAGTCCAACTGCACTATGCCTCCAGGAGCAGTCCAAGACAAGCAAGTACCTTCCACATCTCTTTCTAGAATTTGGGCCTTGCAGGCACCCTGGTATACAGTTTGAGGGTATACATCCCCTCTTCAGGGATGTGTAATTAATGAAGCATGTAACAGACAGGCTTTGTACAGGTTTCTGTAACAATTAATTTTTACTTAATACATCATGAGAGCTAAAGACACGGACAAAACAAAACATTTACACACCCTTCCTTTAATTCCTCACCGTTCTGGAGTGTTCTTTTGGCTTAAGTCAATCCTCAAGGATATTCACGATCTCCTTCCTTTTCTTCCCACATAGCCTTGTTTTCTGTTTTTGATAACCTCTGCTCCTCTAGAAGGGCTGGTGTGAGGGAGTCCCCTTTCATAAAGTTTAGTCCCCTCTGCTATATGACACCCTCCCCACAACCTGATCATTCTTGTCAGTCTTCTAGTGTTCCCCACCAGGCGATGATTATCAGCCCACCTGACAGAACTGATTTTTTTGGTTTGGTCACTTGCCTTGTCCAAGATATTTCTATTTGAGTAAAAGACTATCAGTGTTTAGAGACTCTTTGGTATTAACCTTGAATCAGTACCTCTTGGAATTTCATCTGAAGATGGTGGTAAAAAGATAGCTGAGAAGGCAGACTGGCCTTGCAATCAAAATGGAATTTGCAGTCCGTGTGTGTGTGTTTGTGTGTGTGTGTGTGTGTATATACATATATATGGAAATGACAATCTTGGACAGAATTTGTGAGTTGTATGTAGGCAGTGTTGTAGTTGTGTTCGTCTCTGCCTACAAGAGAAATGGGTGTGTGAGGTAATATTTTTTTATAGAACTGACTTCTGTTGGTGAGAGGGAGAAGCTTTCAAGCTTACACAAAGTTCTTCAGCTCCCATTTAAGTTGTATCTAGATGGTTTCCCTTAATATCATATCAACATTTGCTGTAGCATATGTTTTTAAGCATTTAGTCAGCAATCAGTGCATTTTGTAAAATTGGGATCTTTTATGCGTTATAGTGTAATCAAATTGTCATTTTTTTATTAGTTTTCGGTAATTTTTTTTGTTCAGTGTCTAGTTATGCTTGCCAATAAAAGGTTGTAGGCCACCTTTCCTGGTTAGGTTGGTAGTCAACCAAGAATTTATGCTCTGGAAGTTTTAACTTGAAAAATCACCGTATGTGTACCCTATATTTTCAGTAACCAGTCCCAGGAAAACACAAGTTGTTACACTGTGTTTAAAAATCATGATATACTATCTTGCAGTTCTGTAAGGCTTTTTAATGGACCATCTCAAATAATTTTACAGTAGGATAGGCAGTCCTCTAATAATTTTCAGGTAGGACAGCTAACACAATAGTATTGATTTGCACAAGGCCAGACAACAAATCAGCAGCAAATCTAAGAACAGATGCCAGATCTCATGACTTTTATTCCTGACCCCCTAGACTTGTGCTGTTACCATAAGACCACACTCCTGATCAGTTTTAATTAGAGACTGTTATTTGCCAGTTTCCCTTGGGTCTCAAAAGTAGTTCCCTCTTCAGATAGTTTTTACTAATAGAGCAGGCCACTCTGAAAAACAAAGGGTAAAATAAATGCAGCGATGATTTTCTATTGAACTGTTGAGTTTCCCTTTTTCATTCCCACTGTTTGATTGTAGTGCTGTAATGAATTCAAACTGGGCAACATGCAAAGAAGGGCTACGAGGATGATCTGGGGAGTCTTAAAGAGTTTGGTTTGTTTGGCCTAATCAAAAGAAGGCTGGGGGGGAGGGGGGAGATATGGTTGCTTTTTCTATAAATGCTTCAGAAGGATAAATAATAGGGAGGGAGAGGAGTTAAGTGCTGATGTGGACACAGGAACAAATGGGTATAAACTGGCAGTCAATGGTTTTAGGCTTTAAATAAGATGAAGGTTTTTGACTATCAGATGAGTGATGTTCTGGAACAGCCTTCCAAGAGAGCAGTGGGGGAAGACGACCAAACTGGGTTTGATTGATCTTGATAAATGTATGGAGGGGATGGTATGATGAGATTGCCTACAATGACATGTAGATAATCTGTGACTGTTAGCAGCAAATGTCTCCAACAACTGGTGATGAGATACTAGATGGGGAGAGCTCTGAGTTACAACAGAGAATTCTTTGCTAGGTGTCTGGTTGGTAGGTTTTGTCCAGATGCTCAGGGTCGGGGAGAAATGTTATTCCAGGTCAGCTTGGCAGAAGCTTTTCACTTTCCGCTACAGCAGGTGTGGCCAAACTGTGGCTTGGGAACCATGTGTGGCTTGCGGAAGAATGTCAGCAAATCAACTGAGCAGGTAAAAGTATATGGCTATATGCCTCGGTGCGGCTCTTGAAGGTTTAATAATCAACTTGTGTGGCTCTTGAGTTCCATAAGTTTGGCCACTCCTGCTCTACAGCATGGAGCTGGGGATGACTTGGAGGTTTAAACTAAAGTAAATGATAGATTCGCTGTAACTTGACATCATGATTTAAAGAATCATGATTTGAGGACTAACGTAACTCAGCCAGAGGTTATGTGTCCATAACGGGAGTGGGAGGATGAGGTTCTCTGTTCTACAAATGTGCAGGAGGGCAGACTGTGATCATGATAGTCTCTTCTGATCTCAAAGTCTATGACTAGTTCTAGTATTACAATGTATTCCAGAGACCCAGTGTGCTAGGTATTGTGGAACAGAATATGAAGCCATTGTTCCTTCCTTGAAGAGCTTAGAGTGTAAGATTAGTGGACATACTATTTTTCCATGGCAAATCAGACTCCTGTTGGGTAAATCACAACACTGAAAGAACTGGATGATTACCTTTTTTAATAATTAGTGCACTGTTGCTAGAGTCTCACTTTTTGTTTTATTTAATTTTGAGGTTTGCTTTTTTTCTTTTGAAATCTTCCGGCCATGTGATTCAAGGTTACATGTGATTTAGAAACCTCTGAATATGACATCTTCATTAAGGTCAAATCGGATGGTTGCTTGTTTCTTTTTAAAAACCGTTTCCTAAGAAAATCTGACCTAAAGCCCAAATCTAGCTGTAATAAATAACATTATTCTCAGATTGTCATAGATCAGCATAATGTTTCTTGTTAGATAGGTAGGATAAATATATGAAAATGTTTTAGCAATTAACTTTTTATAATAAATAATATACAGAAAATTGGGCAGTGGGTGATAGTGATGTGAAATTAACAAAGAGGAATGTTTCCTGTTTGTTTAAACATGTGTGTCTTTTAAGAACTTGTCTGGTTAACAATCCTTTGCTGGTGTTTCTTGAATAATTTTTGTAAACTATGCAGTACAGATTCCTTATTTTAGCACTAAGACTTACAAAGGCTTCTTTTAGCAGCCTTTAATTTTGTACTTATGTATGTGACATAGCCTGTGGCTGTGATAGCTACTGTGAATCTGCAGTTGTTTTGGGATGAAAGAAGAAGGCAGCTGGAAACTCAGTAGCTACATCTAGCTGTCTACCTAGAGAAGGCCTTGATTTCAAGTTTATCTAAACAAGCTCGACTAATCCCAACTATCTAGGGGCATCTACTGTCAAAACAAGCAGCATGGCCCTAAGGCAAACACAACCATACAGAAATGAAGGCTGGGACTTCCAATACTCCAATGACTACATACTGGAGGCTTTTTTCCCCCCTGAAAGAGGGTAAGAGAGGTAGAATTTGCATAATGCCTTTTCATTGGAAACTTTTGGAAAGCTGACAGAGGTCCAGCTTATAGCTCTGTAGCCACAATACAGGGTCTATAGGAGAATCCTTGAATGACCTAACCATATTGAAAGGAAAAATGAAAGCGCCCAAGTATAGCCAAGTGAGAGAGGAAAAGAGGGCTGCTGCATTGTCTAACATCTGCTCTACTTCTCGTTAGTTTTGTTCTTTGGTATTCTATGTGGACTTTGGAGAAACCTAAGACAGCCTAACATGAATCCTATAATCTTCCTTCTGAATATTTATGCAGTGTGCCAGCCTCTAAGCTGTCCTTTGCATCTTCCTACTTCCCCCTCATTTTCATGCTCTCAAATGAGGCCAACATTTCAAAAGCTAAATAAATGTTTGTGAATGTTTATAAAAGATTTGCATAAATTTGTCTTTGTTTGACAAAGATCACTTTTTTCTTATGCCAGTTCTGAAATTTTTTTTAAAGGTTTCAGTGCTTGTCTTGACAACAAAGTCCTGCCTCAGAGAACAATGATAGCTGATTAAGTGGGTATGTCGTTGTGGCTGAATAGAGCGTTTGAGACGGCATTTGAAAGGGTTAGTCATCTGAAGGCAAAATTATATCATTTTGCAAATATTATCCAAAGTATACATTAAAACTATATTTTTGGTACTGTATAATTAAATGGGCCTTTGAAAATGACAAAAATTTTACAAAAATTATATAAATTCTCCCAAATTCAAAGCTGGAAAATTCTCGACCCTTGTTTCTAAATCTCCAGACAGTGTTTATGATTTAATACTATGGCAGGTTTTACACAGTTAGCTGTTCTCATATTTATATTTCTCATCCATTGCAGTGTATTCACGCCTATGGTTAGCACAGATATGGATTGGATCAGTGTAACTTAATTCTTATTTTAAATATGTATATTTCTTCATAATTTAAAAGTCAAAAAAGGAGCAGAACATCTCCTGGACAGATGTAAACCTTTGTGTAATGCGTATTAGGATTTAATTTTGTCCTGAGCCAAGAACAGATTTTAGCTAAGGGCGGGAGTGTGAGGGCTTTTTTTTTTTTTTCTTTTTAATTTAGAACATTATTTATTTGGGTGATGGCAGTGTGAAGTCTGTGGGAAGAGCTGCTAAAATGTTTTAGCTCAGTGTTACTCTCAGGTTGGTGCTAATGAGAAAAGTAATAGCCGTTTCTCTTTTGTTCTATTAGTTTAGAGGTTTAAGTTGTCATTAAGGCACAAACTACTGCTACTTCTCTGACACAGTTTTTATCACATCTGCTAGGCCTGTGTCCCAGGAGGAGTTGTGCAGAGCAGTGAATTCAGCATAGGCCTATTATCTACTGCTTTTGCGTATATTGTAAAAGGAGCGAGACCTCAGGGAGGCTTGGAGCCGCCTTCCGTGTAATGTCCAAGTCAGATTTGAAGGGCCGGTGGCAGGAAAGCTTTGGCCTTGGGGTGTGAATTCTAAGAAACGGAGGCACAATTAAGTTTAAAAAATTCAAGGATTTTGAGCTTGATAATGAAAGATCTTTTTTTTTTTTTTTACTAATGCGAACAAAAAAGTTGCCCATCTGTGCACATTTCTATGAGTTTAAAATATTTAAATGCTAAGAGATTTTAATATGCTTACAAATTGATATATTTATTTATTTTGCACTCTCTCCCTCTCCCTCCTTCCCTCCCTTTCCTTAATAGCACCATCTTGAAGGCAAGTGGTGGCCTCCAGTGAAACTGTGTTATTTCATTCCAGTACCCTTTTCCCCCTTCTCCATTATGGGCTAGGAAAAAGGGAGAAGTGAGACTTGTAGAAAGCTCCTGTACCCTTGCATGCAGAATTAAGAGTTGATGGATTTTTTTTTTTTTAAGTATTTAGGAAAATGGATAAGCAACTGCTATAAAGTTATCTTGAAATATTGCTTTTATTACAGCATTGTTTTCATACTACTATACTAATATCAGGAAAATTAATGGTTCTGGACAAATATTGCTGTTATTTGTCAGAAAAAGCTCTTAACATGACTGATGACTAATTTTGCAGTATTCAAACTATTGTAAGCATTATTTTTAGTGCTTAATCTGGCTGTTATGGATAAACCTCCAGGTTTTTCACTGAAGCCTGTCTTTTCAGAAGTTTATAACCAAGGCAGTGGGAAGTTATAGTGGGCTGAAATTTGGCTTAAAAAGTGTTGGCTGGGGAATATGCTTTAAAGGAATTTATCCAAATAACTTCAGGGATTTTGCTTTTCAAAGAAGAAGGAAAGGCAAAAGAAATGTACAGTTTGACTCGTACTGTGTTTTTGCATCCAGTACTCCTCTTAAAAACTCAATTTTGCCAGTAGTGTACTTCCATCATAAGCTAAATACGTTGCTGATTTTGTTGTGGTTGTGATACTGGCCTTCATGTGCAGCATTTTCTACCCTAAGTTTGAGAATAATTTTTACATCTTCACATGCTAATGTTTTATCTGACTTTTTACTTAGCTACATAATTACATATTGTTACATTTAAGATAGTTAATAATCTGTAATCAAAATAATGTAACTTCAGAAAGGGAAATGTGTATTATATAATTTAACAACACAAAAAAACCTAACAAATGCAAAGAAATGACATCTCAGACCTTCAGTACATAAGCTTTGCTGAGCTCTGTTTAACTCTTCCTTACTACTTCAAGTTTAGAGAGTGACTGAATTTCCAGTATTATGGGCTTGTCTTAGAGCACTGAATATTCCTTAAACTGAGTTTTTGATGCTTGGCTGCCTTTTTGTGTTATTTTAAATGTACATCTTGTAAAGTGTTGTTTTTAATAACCTTTTAACAAAAGATAATTTGTTTCCAGTGGAATGGGTAATAATTTACTGAGTGCTTTGGTTTGGATTGAAGTGAGTAAAGAAGTTAACATTCAGGATCTCTTGTTGGCAGGACACTGGTATGACATTTACGTTGACTTTATAGGCCCTATAATTTATAGTGCTGTAAATTGTACTGAATTCGGATGTTGTTCAAAATAGGGTTGTCATCAGTTCTAAGTAAAAGTCTATTTTGGGTGAGCTGGCAACTGAAATGTTTTAGTTTTTAAGCCTGTTATTCCACACTAGTACTTAAAGATTTAACAGCAAATTGTTATCTTAAAAGTATATACTGGAAAAATCAACTATAAAAGTAGGCTAGCTATTTCTTGTGAATCTGAAAACAGATTGCAAAAATAACCAAATGTCTTTTAAATTTTGCAGTAGTAGTATTTCATTTATTAATAAAGTTCACCTCTCCAAACAGTGTACTTTACTTTGTTAAAGTTGGATCAGCAACTCCCTTAGAAAAATGTTAACATTTCCATTGTGCTTACACTTGCTACTCAGTATGCCTGCTTGGGAGCAATTTGTAAAATGTGGGTTTTAAGGCCGCTCTGCTCCTTTCTTAACAGCTATGTGTTGCTTTTGATTTTGTACTTGGACAGTAGCAGTCAGCGTTCATAAAATTTAAATTGTTTTGCTATGTTATTGCCAGCTAAAATGGCTCTTACCAAGATCACAAGCAGCTACCTCTTGGTCAAGTTGGGATCCTATTCTCATCCTCCTTGATCACATGCTCTCTCCTGAGCTCCCATGACTTTCTGATTTCTTCATTCTCCTCTTGTCTTTCCAGCTGTTTCAGTAGTGTCTCTTCCTTTCTTCTCCTTTATCTCAGTCTGTCCTTGAACCCCTCTAGTCTTCCCTCTGTACTTCACTGGTTGGGGAAACAGTTTGTCATGTGACAGGTCACATTTATTGCCTCTTACTCATTCTCCTCCAAATCCAAATCGCTTCCAGTTTTTCATATTTATACAATCTCAGAATGCAATACTTTTCTTTGTATCCTGCTGCAAAAACCCGTATCCAAACTTTGAGTAATATCTCTTCTTAACTTCTGCACATTATTTCTCCCTTGCCTCTCTCATGGCTCCCTTACAGTTCATCTAAGTATCGGTATCTTAACCATCTTCTTCCACGTCACTTCCTGTTTCAGATTCAGTTCACTTTCTCCATCATGTTCAAGCTTCTCGTCGTCACTTTCAGGATCTTTCCCTGCTCCCTTCCTTCTTATAGCTCTGTTCTCATTTCTTTGTACTTTTCTCATTATTTACTCAAATGACTGTCTAACTTAACTCTGTAACCATTTCCTACTCATCCCTGTGTCTTTTCTGTGAAATAGCCTATGTCTTGAACAATATGCATCTGTTCTTGCACCAGATTTATCAGCTTTTTATCATTCATGTTCACCCTTGGAGCATGTTAATCTGCAAAGCCTTCCTCTGTCAGTCCACAAGTTTCTGTGGTGGGTGTGAGCTGGTAGGGGTGCAGTAAGAAAACAAAGCACCACTTAAAGGATTATACAATTCCAGTCATTGTTTTGTCAGTAAGAACATAAGACTTCCCGTAGTGGGTCAGTCTAATGGTTCATCTGTCCCAGTTTTCTGTCTTGTGCCAGTGGCTGGTGCCAGATGCAGCAGAAGGAAATCTTAGATGATAAACTCCATGGGCTATATACATGGTCCTCCTGTACCTACTGGACAGAGATGGTGGGAAATGCTGTTTGTTACATACTACATAAAGTAAAGAAATAAAAATCTGAACTAGTAATGTTTTATCATTAGCTACATCATCTGTGCATAAACATTTCCATAGATCGGTATTTTAACATAGGATGTTGTGGAAGGTTGGTTGCACTCTAGATTAACAGTGTAACTTATCAGCTGGGCAGGTACTAAAAGAGGTTTGCATGATGTGCTGTAAGGAGTTCCAGTGGTGTGTTGTATTAAAACATCTCTCTCAAAAGTTTTTAAATTCAGTTAGATATAACTATAAACTGTTATGGTGGTATGTTTACATGTGCATGATACCACAATACCAATTTGACAGTAGACATAATGGTTTTGTTAAAGCCATTACAATTCATTTGTTAAATCTACCTTAAAAATATGTAGACGTTAGCAGCTTCACTATGGTTTGTTTTGTTACTGAACACTCACTGCCCTTTTTGTCATTGTTTGGTATTACTTGATCTTCCCTCCCTTCCTTTATGTGTAATCCCACTCACAACTTGAATGGAAGTCCATCCTCACACAATCTAAGCACTACAGTGTTAAGCTGAAAACTCTGTTTAGGTCACAACAGCATGCGCAGCATGCATGGTACCAGTACACAAAGTCACATGCTGCTCAGAGATCCATTCAATAAGTTAAGCACAGGGTAGCAATTTAAAAACAAAAGTTCAACATTAACCTGGAAATTCCTTGCATCATGTTGTTTTATTCATTACTGTGGTGTCCTTTTAAATGTTGTCTGTGAATGTTTTTCTTAACAACATTAACACCAGTTGAGAGCTTCCTTAAATCACATAAAGCATTAGGTCTATTGTAAAGAAGTAATGACTATTTGTAAAGTACACTGTTTTCTCACTGTAGATTAGATTGTCACTTTTTTAGCTACAAAATGCAATTATTTCATAAAATTTAATTTGAAGATGGGAAATAAAGGAGTTAGGTCTGTTTGTGAAGCTTTGGTGATGACTTTGGGAAAAGGCACTACAGAAATGCAAAGTTGTCGTGTTACCTATGATTATCTTTGCAGAATTCTCTTCTAAACCCCCCCCCCCGCGATGCTTGCAACTTGTATGAAATGTTGAGTCTCATTACTAATAACTTCAATTAAGTTAATTGAAGTCAGACTTCAGAGTTTCCCTTCCAGACCGGACTGTGATGGATAAAATTATAAATGTAGAACCTCACCTGGCTTAGTCATCTAATGCAGTGGTTCTCAGCAGCGGTGTCAGGAGACATTAGTGTGTTACCACACAGCGGTGAGCGTGTCGTGGAGCGCCATGGAGGTGGCTGGATTTTGCCTGGAGGGAGTAGGCTAGTGTGTCTTGTACAGTTGCACCATGGTGCCAAGTGTGTCGCGACCCACAGAAGGTTGAGAACCACCGGTCTAATGATTGAGAAGGTTAATGCTGGGAGGGAGACTGCAGTGTGCAGCACTAGTCTGGGAAGTGCCAGTGTGTCTTCTGCTAGAGAGCTGCCTGCCAACCCTCCTGGCCAGGAAGCAAAGTGAGCATACAAAGAGGGATTTAAATATGTCCATTTGAATCAGTGCACAGTATGCTGTAAGTGTATACTAAATTTGCAGGTGATCAAACGTGGTTCTTTCAGCAAATTCCAATTTATTGCACATAAGCTGTTTCATCTCATTGTATTGAATAGTGTAGGATGCAAGAATAACCTCTCTGTGCACTGAACAGGAGACAATGTCTAATAACCTGCCTCCCCCTATACCTTTCATTATAACTGAAGGGGAAAGGGGGTGAGGAAGGACGTTCAGAGACTGCCTCCTTCGCAGATTGCCCTATAATATGAAAGGGCTCAGTGCTGTATCCATGTCTCATTTATTTTGAAACTTTCCTTCTGAAAACAAATTTAATCAATGAGCTCTGTGTTGTCTCCGATAAGTTGTGTGTTGGCTATATTGATTGTGGAGGATTTTAGAAAAACCGGATGGGGTTTATAATGTCAGTAGTGTTTTGATTATGAAAAGATTTGGAACCTGGGGACGTGGAACCAGGTGGTGTATGTCCTAAAGCCAGTGGTGACACAGCTAGGCTGAGTCCCTCTTGGGACACAGTTCATGCCCTGCACTTTAACTGTGGTGCCTGGCTGCTAAAGATGCACTTCTCCTCATTAAAATGTTAAAAATCAAACTGCATGTAGGAAGAATTGTGAAAATATATACTTGGGGATTGATCCAGAAAACTGGCACTTAATGCCCTTGAGACCTTGGGTCTAGCTATTGAGTCATTTACATTTTATCCACTCTGTTGTACTTTTTTAGATCTTGGGTGATGGTGGTTGTTAGAGAAAGAGGAAGGAGGCATTTGTGCATTTTTTTCCCTATTAGAACATAGATGTGAGGAAGCAGATTAAAAAAAGAAAGCTGTAGATAACACTTCTACTGCCTTGCATGTCATCTTAAAAAAAATTATAAAGCAAAGCGAGTATTACACAAAATGTTAGTTTTTGTCTTAGTGCTGTTTTAAAATGGCTCCTATGGGAATTTATTTTTACATAAACATTGCTGGCTTTTAAACAGAGCAGTGTAAAATACACTAACGAATGTACAATAATTGATATTTAACTCAGCAAAATTTTGAGAACTTAGTATTTTTGCTCATTGTCTTTTAAGGAATGCAAAACTTTTATGTAATAACTTCAGTAATTATGAATGTGTGTTTTAAAGTGTGTATCTGTGTATTTTTTTTTTTAAGTTAAATCTATGTTAATGGGTAGTTCTTCCCTTCCCTTGCCCACTGTAAACTAAGGAAAACAAATGTGTTTTGTGTGACAGCATTTATCCTTTAAATCAGTAAATAAACTCGAGATCTACAATTGCAAAATGTTGTAAAAGTTTGGTTTTTATTATTTATTATTACAGATTCAAAATAATAAAAGATGGGGCACATTTTCTAACAAGTGAGCCTTCAATTTTAATTCTGTGCTTTGGAAGATAAGTTATACCAAGAAGGAAGTACAAATTGGGTTCTGAATAAATTGTAGTGTATTGTCCCAGTAGAAACACAATGCTGATAAGATGGTAAAAAGTATGTTACAAATGTTAGTATGTGGATTTTTTTTTTTTTTTTTTACTTGAAAGTTTAACAAATATGAAATCCTATGTCAGCATGGTAAAAGAAAGCAATATGTTTTACTGTATTAGGGTAACTGTGATGAGCTGTTTAAAAAAATCTGGCCTTCTTTTATCACTGTATATTAAAATTGTCTCTAGCAACCTTGTAGTGTTCTTCTTCTTAAAAATAGCTGTTTTGAAAATGCAGTCATTATGCCAAGCAGAATATTTTTTTAATTAATAGGGCCATTAAATATAATCGTTCTAGTCCCCTGCCATTGTAGTTTTTCAACCTATTAGCTTTCCATTTAGGTTTGCTACTTTAGGTAATGGAGATGGGCCTTATGTAAGATTTAGGGCAAATGTGCAAGATTTAGATTTGGGACTAATTGTGTTTTTTATGCATAAGCAAGGTGGCAAATGGAGAGCCAGATTTTGCTATCAGGTTTTCACAGAAGGGACGGAGGTTGTCCCTTGAGGACAGTAGGGCTCTATGGAACTGTTTACCTGGATCAGACTGCAAAATCAGGATAATATTTTATAAATAGAGCCCAGTATTATTTATATATATATGACAACCTGCATTTTATGTACACTATTTTCAAAACTTGGGACCAGCTCATAACCTGTGGCTTCTCTGTATACCTCTTGCTGAGATTGCAAAGAGGTGGGCCAGGAGAGACCTGAATGCTTGACATTTGAATTTTTCAATAAATCCTCCCTTTAAAGAGGGTATTTAAATATCTTTATTAGTCATATTGCAAGAAGTGAAAGTGCCCTTATCAGTCCCTACCTAAATTATTTTTTCATAATTTATCACACTTCTAGTTTGCAAGAAACATCCAGAAGGGTGCAATATGAACAATTGAGCATGAAACCATAATAAAAAATGGGATGTGCTCAATTGAATTATGTTGGGGAAATACGCTCTTACAGGGAAAGTCAATATGCTTTTTGCTTCATTGGATTGGTTATTCGACTGATGTGGTTTATTTGTTCAGTGAGGAAACTGGTTTTAAAAATAAATGAAGTGAGAAGCATCAGTTCAGTTGGCATTGATAATTTATTATTATTAGTCTAAAAGTTCTACATTTGGAAATGGATGCTTTATTTATTAAATTGGTTATGACTTGATCTGAGGAGTCTTGCCTCAATTTGAAGCAAAAATTAAAGTCTTCTAGTTTTAAGGTTTCAAATATGAAAGGAAAAAGACTGTGCGATGAAAATGTTAGTAAATAAATGTTTGGATTTTGTTTCTTTTCTTGGAAGTCATGTAACACACCTTTCTACCTTTGCATGCTTAATGACAATGCTTCCGTTTAGAGAATGAGATTTTTTTTTGTTAATAATTAAACATTGTTATGTAGTGCTGAAGCTTTCGCTATTAAAGAACTGTATGTAAATAGGCAATTTCTGATAAAATCCATTCTCATTTCAGGGGTTCTGACTAATAGAAGCAATTTTTCTTTCACATTTTCCCATTAAACCTGTGGGCTTTATATTTTATTTGTCCTGTTGATGTTACGAAGCATTTTCTAATCCCACAGACCCATGTTCCTAGGTAACAAGCGAAAGCTGTGCCAGCAGAAGCGGTCCTGCCAGGCCAAACCCATGTGGTTTGGTGTTATTCACTATGATCCATATGGTCAGGCTAGAGATTGTCCCCAGAGGGGTGTTAACACTCGACAACCCAACCTCCTCCTTCCCTTTGGAGCTTTGTTGGATGGCTCCTGCTGCTTACCCATGTGTGACTCTTGATTAATTTTTCATTTTTAATGAAGTTTGATCATGTTTATTATTTCACATGATTGACTGCCTGGTACTCCTTCCGTGTAATTGATAAAGTGAATATTTCTTCATCTGTCTACTATTTCTTCAGGGCAAAATTGTGAGATTATATGCTGTGGTTAATGTTAGATTTATTGGTCCCATTAGATTTATAAATTATCTCTTTTTCTCTCCACAGGAAGTTCTACAGACTTTGACCAAGTTTTGTTTCCCCTTCTATGTGGACAGGTAGTGTTAGATTTTCAAACTTTACAAGAAAAAATCTTGTCAATAAAACTGCTGCAGAAAATAAAAACCATACCATTCTTAATGTTCTGTCTGTTTGACTGTGATTTAAAGCACCCAAGTGTAAATTATAGTTCTAATATCCTTCTTTCCCGGGGATTTTATGAGCATTATCAAAAGAGTTTAAAAGTTAGAACTGTGCATTGGCAGCAATCAAAATGCATTTTGTTCTATTTTTAAACAGTATTTGGAAGCTAAAATTCTTTGATAATTGAATATATTCTAAGAATGGCTAATGCTCAGAATCCCTTAAGAATTTTGGGGAAGGTTGGCAGTGATGTTTAATGTGGTGTGTGTCTTGTTAAGGAGAGTTAAATGAGGACTAGACTACTTACCAAGTTAATATTTTCTGTTGGAAATAGCTAATTATTTTAAAAATAATGGATACTAATTGCTTTTAGTTTACTTTTTGAAGGTAAATTTATTTCATGGAGACTAAATATTCTGAGATGGTATAATACTGTTCAAGTCACACGTAAGTGTCAAAGTATTTGTTGACAGCATTAGTGTTACAACAGGTAATATTCTGGTCTTTTTTGACAATGAGCTAAAACTGAAATTAATGACAGTGACTAGACTATTCTAAGAAAATAGTTTGCTCATTTCAGTAGAGTTTGCATGGTAGCTATAGTAGAAATATTTTTTCTGCATAAACTGTATTTATTTGCATTTTGTAACTACTTTATTTTTCCTCCAAGCAATTGTTAATCTATTATTATCCCACAGTCCATCCTGAATATGTGTGATAACTCAGTATCTTCTTTTTAAAGGGGAAGTAAACAAAAAATCTGTTGCTGTGGGATGGGGCTAAATATAGAACTTAGTTTTATAGCATCTTTATTAAAGTTCGCTTCTATTTAGTGAGACAGAATGGGTGAAGTAGTATCTTTTGTTGGGCCAACTACTTCTGGTGAGAAAGACAACCTTTTAAGCCACACAGAACTCCTCTTCAGTCTGGTAAAGGTAATTCTGTGTGTAAAACAGTGTGTATTGGAAGCTTGTGTCTCTCCCCAAGAGAGCTTGGTCCAATAAAAGGTATTACCTTTCTTACCTTGTCTGCTAATATCCTGGGGCCAACACACTACAGCAGCACTGCATATGCTTTTACAGATATATACACATTCTCAGTCATTGCTAATTAGTTACTTAACTGCACACGCATGCACAGACTTAGTGGGTACAGAATCTTTTGGTCTCTAGGGCGCAGGCTTGAATATTGGCCAGTTCAATAGTGACTGAAGGTTATTATCATTGGAAAGCTCTTCACTGGCCTTTGAAATTGTTGATCTCAGTCCAGTTCCTAGAGGACAGGTGTCCACATAATAAAACCACAGCCACAGTTTGTCCTCCTTATTGGTAATCGTAGCTGAATGGGGTATGCAGACTGAGCTGTCCTTTCAACCCTAGTGGTGGTCCCTCCAGGTCAGGGCTGAGACACATTGGTGAGGCACTGCTAAGGGGAAGCTTGCACTGCTGCTGCCTGTGTGGTACCTGACCTGGATGAATAGAAGATTCCAGTCTCCTGGGATGTCAAAATGAGTCTTTTCATCAACACATACAGAACTTAACATTTCACTTAAAGGACAATCTCTGAAACACTACAGACACTTTGGCTATTTTATGTTTACTCTTTTGACTGATCTTGCTTCCCCACCTTTGTAAGAGTGTCTTGATTGTTGTCCCCCCCCCCATTTCATATTATTAAACATAAAGAAAGGCAGATTCATTTTTGATAGAAACATTTGTGCCTATGCTTCATTGCATGTTGAAGCTTGCCATAATTTGACTTTATTTATAATATGTTTATTTTTAAGAACTTTAAAATATTTATCCATTTTATATTTCCTTTGGTTAAAATAATGCATTTTATGTACCTTGTTTTTAAATTTTCATGGCTGCTCATTTGTGCAATGGTAGACCATATTTAATGACCATAGATGTTGAAATTAAAAAAGTTACAGCATTATAACTGTTAAGAACAAGTTGTCAACATCATTTGTCAAAATATAGAAAGTAAATATCCTTAAATCAAATTCTCTCAAATAGCATTTTTCTTACTTTGCCTATTGGTAAATTTATGACTGATTCAAATTTTTTTGTTGGTTTGCCTAAGTACAGTGAAATTGATGTTGAATGGTATTTACTGATAAACTTATCTGTCCCAAGCCTAGTGTCTCTAATTTTCTTATTTCCAACTTCCAGCTTTTAAAAAAATGTAAAAGATAAAAATTGATATATTTTTGTGGAAATGCGAATAACAGAACATAAATTGAATCTTTGATTAGCTGAAATTTGATTCAGGTGTTCCTCACTGTTTAGTCCCACTCTGAGTGCATTCTCATATCTCCTAAGATCAAAGACACTGGCTATCAAAAAGATCTTTTTAAGTAGACATCCATTTTCTGAGGCCTGTAAGGGAGTGTTTTCCTACATCATATTGAGTATTTTCTCTAATGTTAAAAGACTCAAGCAAATTGGCTTCCAGTATTCCACACTGTATCTACGCATGTTCGCATGTTCAGAAAGTGACAAATCATCAACATAAATTTGAGGGTGTATACTCCTAGTTTTCTTCCCTTTCCCCAAACCATAAAAATACCAAGTAGCATTGAACAAGTGGTATCTGCTTATAATATTAACTTAAATTTTAAAATTGAATCAGTGCAGAATCTGCACCTCTAATGATTTTAACAAGCAATTGCAAAAGAGGACAGCATTAATCAGTGGAACTCAAATATATTAAATGTAGAGTTTATAACTGCCAAATATGATTTGATTCATACTGTTGATCCATAATTGCAAGTTGCTTTCTTGAACTTTGGCTACAATCAAGTGTGAGCTAAAAATAGACCGTAGTATTCTCTCCAAGAGTCTATATTTGGAATTTGCAGGGTGAGAAGCTTAATCTTACAAGTCTCATCCATCACTAACTACAGTCGTCCAACTACTGATCTCTTTTATATTCATTTATATACACTGTATTTGAAAGAACAGCTAAATTAATGAATGGGCCACATAATTAAATAAATTCTGAAATTATTGCTGTAATTTCCTTCAAACCTCCTCCTCCTCCCCCCATTCTCAATTAATACTTTGAGTTTTGGCATCTGAAGTCAAGAAAATTATTCTTTTAAAAGCGGTTTCCTTCTTAGTTCTATGTTAGAGGGATTTAAATCTCCTGTATATGCTTGAAGAACTGTATATTTGATTAGATCTCCAGTTATCAGCATATGTGCTCCTGAGGGTGATTTAGGAGCTTTTGTGTTTGGTACAATAAAAGTTATTCTTCTGAACAAGGCAAAGGGGAGAAAACAATAATTCTGCTTCATTACCTGCATTTTAAATAGTTTCCAATTGTTAGTTTCCCTTTTTTTACCTGTACATGGAGTGTAAGGTGCTGTCGGTAACAATGGAGAGGTATAGGGTCAGAATTCTCCAGTAACTAGAGAGTTACTGTGTTCTCTACAGAATGTCAGAGGTCCTGTAGTTCAAGAGCCTCCCAGATTACGAGAAAGGCAGTATGTTTTGTATGTGTGTAGGAACAGATGCTGACGTAGTTATTGGAGGATGTAAACATTTCAGTCATCTCCTCGTGGGCCCAAAGCACCAGTATTACAATTTGCTAATAAAATTCTTCCTATAAAGGGCACCTTACCTGTTGGAGAGTCATGCCAGTGATTAAATCTTGTTGTTTAAATACACAGATTGCACATATTGCACATTAAACTCTGACATGTGGAAGACCCCATTATAAAAGAATGAGACACTCAGTGATTTCTGCAAACTTTTCTTAGCTTTGTGCCACTGCAGCTGTTTAGAGAATGTGTCTTTACAGCAGGAACCTGTTGAGTGACATTTGTGGTGTTGTGTTCTTCCAACTATGTGTTTATTATTAGTGCTACCTCTCCAGGAAATACTGACCAGCCAAGTAACCACTAAAGGCAACAGCTGTATTTCTCCAAGTTCTTTTAGTTTAGGTATAGCAATTTCTGACAACCGGTTATCAAAATCTAAAGACATGCTCCAACTTCTTTCAGAGCACATCTTAAGGATGTTGACAAATAATTCATGGAGACTTTGAATCTAATCACCAGCCTTTGAAGTGTTACCATGGATTTCTAATTAAACTGCCTTATTTTGAGCACTGAAAGCTATTCTGTGTTTTGAGGCAAGCTGTGTTACCTTCAATGCTTGATTAGCACCATTGCTATTAATGTGCTCCATATTGGAGCATCCATGGTCCACTAAGTATTTTGAAACATCTCAAAACTTTGTGATGTGCTTCTGGAAAGGAGGAAAATAGTGCAGCATAGTTATGCTGTAAGCATGGATATGCAAGAATGTGAAGAACTTTGTAAGCACCAAGATCAACAGTAATAACCTTTATTTCATACATGCAGTAGAAATGACGCAAAAGTTATTGGTCATAGACCTTGAAATCTCAAGAGCTTTCTTCTGGAAATGTTCACCTTGGGTTGCACTGACTCTTTGTGATGTGCAATATAATTTGTTAATGTCTAAGTTACACTCATAGCATAGATAATATTAAATGTTATCAACACTGAAGCTAAGAGCACATTTAAAGTCAAGAAAACAAAATTATTCTAGGGGACAAAATCATTCATGCTGTACCCTGCAGCAAGTAGGGAGAGGAACTAATTCAATCTTCCCAAGTTAGGAAACCTTCAGCACACAGAAGAAGAATATTCGGGTGGGCAGGGTGAGCTGCTTGTCAAATTGACCTTATAAGTGAGCATTAAACCAGGATGACAGAGACGGTACATTGCAAATGAGGGAGAAGCCACTAAAATTTATCCTCCCCTCCCTCCTGTGAGGACAAAATAACGTTTAAAAGAAAAGTTGTCAAAGGGCACCATGCCTTTTTCTGTCCTGTGAGATTAAAATGTATCTAAATCACTTGCTTATAAATGCCTGGTTGAAATGTAAAGATGGGAAATGCATATTAATATCGCTTCTAGGCCTAGGCAGATTGCTAAACTCCAACTGCTGGAGGTGGCCAACACCAGTCCAGTCAAACTCATATCATACTGAACCTGATCTCTGAAGTCAGCAATGCATCAGTCTGTGATTACTTTTAAAAATCTTCTTAGCATTTACACCTGTGCCGGTGGAGAGGGGTTACTGCAGTGCTTCGTCCCATCAGTTATTAAGCAAACCCTTTTCCATGTAAAATCAAGTTTTGGATCCACTGATACTGATATTTGCTATTAGGAGAGAGCATTTTTAGGCTAGAAAATTTACCGTGCTCTCATTTATGTACAAGGGGTCGCCCATTCTTGGTCTGGGGGCCCCTCAGGCATTCTGTAACCCAAGTAACCTGAAGAAATTCTACTGCATTTGTGTCATTGACTGTTGGGCTAGCATAATAAAGAACATCAAATGGGCCCAAGTGTCTTTTTTGTTTTTTCCTCTCAGCTTCTTCTCTGATGCGCAGATAAGTTGTGAACTGTTCAACAAAGAATATGAGGAAGCAAATGCTTAAGGCTCTTTCTGTCAGTAACAATATGCTAAATTGGCTGTTTCTTACACAAACTGGTTCTCACAAGCTTCCTGTAATTTTTAGTGGCCTGGTTCAGAGATCTAATGTGTAAGTTGTTTTAAAACATCTAAGTTCTATGCACTTATGCCCTTGGATTCCTACATAGATTTTTTTTGTGTAACACTTCTGTCATTGACTATAATTCCTAGCTTCTTTCACAGATATCCATCCCCCTCACATAGCTGTAATGGAAAAGCAGCAAAACATAGAAGTGGATTTTTCTCAGTGTCATGGAAGAAATGATTCCCTTGTTTCCTCAAAACATTCCAACCTTATTGTATTCCAATAAATTATTTTTTCTGAAATCGTGCTCGTCTGAACTTCCCTTCTGACTATTTCAGTTAAGGGACACTGCACAGAGAGCAGCTGAAGTAATATGATTGTAGACTGAAACAGTATTTATAAAGCTCAGCAGTTCTGATTGCTTGTATCAGAAGTTTGTTTAAACTTGTGCAAGACACATCAGGCAAATAAAAGTATTTCTGGAAGATGCTTGCATGTATTGGCTAAATTACAATACGCTTTGTATCAGTTAGGTTTTATAAAAGGGTGAAGGGAGAATAACAAGAAGTGGGCAGGCTGTCTGGTTTGCTTTGCTCTTGGCTAGTACTGAAAGGAACACTTGTTCTTGGGAAGCCTAGAGGCTAAGTAGGCTCCAAGACATTAATAGATCTATCCATCCATCCATCTGTCCTTCCTTCTTTTCTTTATTTCTTTGATTTGCTGTTACTGTATGACCAGATCCCATGTCTTATACTCCCTTCCATTTATCTTCATCCCATTCTGTAAGTTCCCCCTTGTCAAAGCATCTGACAAATTGGGATTTTCTCCCATGAAAGCTCATGCGATAAATAAATCTGTGAGTCTTTAAGTGCCACAAGACTACTTGCTTATTTTGCTTTATTAGACTATCACGGCTGCCCCTTTGGAACTTGGCAAGACATTGATAGGTTCGAAGGCCAGGGGAGACTATTATAATTTACATCTAATTTGACTTGTTCTATAACACAGGCCGTAAACTTCCTCAAAATAATTCTTGGAGCATATCTTAGAAAAACTTGGAATGTTAATTTAAAAATGGTCAGTGATGGAGATTCCAGCACAATTCTAGGTAAATTGATTCTAATGGCTAGTTAGTGTCACTGTTAAAAATTTATGGCTTATTTCCAGCCTGCATTTGTCTAGCTTCAACTGAAAGACATTGAACAACCGGTATTCTACCTTTCTCTGCTCGAGTGAAGAGCCCATTGTTAAATATTTGTTCTCCATGTAGGTACAGGTGGACTATAATCAAATGACCCTTTAACCTTTTTCTTAAGCTAAATAGATGGAGCTTCTCCAGGGTAACACTGTAAGTCCTGATTTCTAGTTATTCTTGACTCCTCTTTGAACACACTATAGTTGATCATCCTTATTTGTGAATTGTGAGCACCAGAACTGGAGACAGTAGTCTGGCAGCAGTCACATCAGGGCCAAATACAGAGATAGAAGAACTTTTCCATTTCTACTCAGGATTTCCCTGTTTATGGACATTCCCAGGATTGCATTAGCTCTATTGGCCAGAGTGATGCCATGGGAACTCCTGTTCACCTGATTATCCACCACAATCCCCAAATCTTCTTTTAGAGTTACTGCTTGTCAGGCAGTTTCCCAACCTGTAAGTAAGCCCTACATTCTGTATTCCTAGAGGTATATGTTTACATTTAATTGTATTAAAACGCATGTTGTACTGATGGAATGGAGGGTGTTATCACATATGATAATATTGTCTCACTGTTCCCCATCCCAAATATACACCGTAATATTTAACACTATCTTCTTTGCAGTATTATTCATAATTCTAACATTTCTGTTTATGGATCAGTACAATCATCAGGATTCTTTTTGTTCTTTATAAAGTCTCTTCTTATAGTACTTAATTCTCTTGGCTATAGATTTCTCCTTGTGTCCCTTGGCTTCTTTTATCAGTTTTCAACAATTTCTAATTTTTAATTTGTGTTAATTGCTACATCACCACGAATTATAACAAATGGAAGAAAGGGGACATTTGTTACTTGACTTCCCTTCCAAACCAAGGCATTTCTTTAACTGGTACTGCCTTCTTTTTTTGTTGTGGGATTGTAGTATTTTGGGCATCTGGAAGGTATTCCTAAATTATTATTCACATTTTTCTGATTAAATTCTTCAGCTGAGCTGATCTGGCTTATAAACTTGTTCCACTTGCATTACTGGCCATACTAAAGCATCAAGTATACACATTGTCTGAATTGTATTTTGCTTGCATGTAATAAATTGATCAAGTCATAGTCATTTGTTCCTTAGCTACTATAAATTCTTAGTTCTGTGTGATCTGTTCCTCTTCATGTGTTAGAGCAAGGTCCGGTGTAGAATTACCCCAAGTTCTCTACATTATTTTTGTTAGACACTTGCATCTATTAACTTCTAGAAATTCTAAGGAAGCTTTAATAAAGGCAGCAGGAAACCTTCTGCATATGTCATATGGATTAAAGTCCCTCAAAATGATGAAGCTATTTTCCCTAAGTGTGTGTAGGTTGTACTTAAGGAAGTGGTCATTCTGTTCCCTAGTGTGACTTGCTGATCTGTAGCACACAGTAGCTAATACCCCATTTGTGCTTAATCTGTTAGGACATTGATCTATAAGAATTTTTTCCTTCCCAATTATCATGATTCAGGAACAGAACTTTTTTAAAATTGAGAGTGCCATTTCCCCCTTCCTTTTTGCCCACTTGTTGCTTCCTAAATAGGTTATGACTCTTGATTTTTAACATTCCAGTGGTGAGAATCTTCCCGCCAGCTTTCGGTAATACAAAGTAGGTGAAATTTATGTTAATAAATGAGCTATTCTGATTCCTCTTTATAATTCAGGCTCCTAATATTGGTCTACAAGCAATTAAGTAACTTTATACTGTTTAGTTTCTTGATTAAATTTCATCTCAAAAGAGGTACAAGTGTTGCTTAGCTGCAGGTAAATTTTATATTGCGCCTCTGCTGGGCAGGGTGAATTAGGCAGTTCCTTCACTGCAAAATCTTTACCGTTTACATTAAAGCCAGACACACATCTTCATGAGGATATGTACAGAGACTTTATCTTATTTTCTTAGCAATTGTGAGCAAGGTTCATGCTTTCTTAATCTCAGACATCCTGTGGGATGAAATTACTGCTGCTCTTGGGTTCTTTTCCCCATGTTGAAGGTAGTATTTTGCCAATTTAGGCAATCACAGAAACATAGCTTTTACTGTATGATAAGTAGTTTCTGAAAGACAGCCATGAATTTTTTTAAGATGGGACGGACAGATTGTTTTGCTTATGTAATCATAATTAATACTCTTTGCAGTTCACAAAACTGGCTGTTCTTAATACATGCATGCCATCTCTCCCTATTAACAGGCACAATCCCCATTTTTTAAGGAACATGTTGGCCATTTACTTTCTCCCTCTCTACAAAAAGACTTTAGCATGGAACTAGAAACTGGTTCTTATTTATAGCTTATTAGCATCAGTTGAGGCCTTAAGAGGCTCTTGGTTCCTCAACCACATGGAGCAGGGCAGGGAGGAAACTCAATTTCTCCTAATCTAAGAGAACATTGGACATGAAAAATGTGGTCAGATATGTTTCAGCTTGAATTCTCAACAGTTTTTCTCTTGCCTGTTTGCTCCATCCTCCCTTTTCTTTACGGGCTCTCCACCTCTAGCTTCTGTTTCCCTACTCTCCAAACTATTCATGCTTTCCTCATGATTTCTCCTTCTTTCATGCAGCATCATGGCCTTATGTTAGGTGATGTGCAAGTAATAGGAAGCAGTCCGATCCAGAGAGCCTGTAATCTAACTAGAGATAGAAGGAAGTAAAGTGCTCAATAGCTGTTGGCACGTGACTTGTGAATTCAAAAGTGATCGTTTAAATATACATATTTTAAAACTACAGATCATGCATGTTCCCAAATTGTGTCTTTGCATGCTGCTGAAAGGCAGATAACATTCCCATTCATCAAGCTTTGTCTAAATCAAAGTTTGCTTTAAAAAGTAATGCTCCATGATGCTTAAATTTATTATTAGCTATGTTTTCTTTACTAATTTGTTGTTTAATTTTTTAGTAAAAAAGCTTCTCCCTTCTATTTCTCTCACACCCTTGGCTCACAAACATTTAAAAATTAATCATGTAATCCACTTAAAAATATAGTATTAAATCACTATGGTTACATTACCCCAAGGTTTACAGATGAAACTTGACACCGATAAGAATGAAGTTTGTGGTTAACCCCCCCCCCAATGGTTTATAGAAATGTTCATTCTCTTAGCATTGAGTATGGAGAGTAGGGTAGCAGTACCCATGCCATTTATTACTCAAGCTGTTGAATTGTTTTTGAATTTGGAGTAGCATTTGTCCTGATGCTTCATTTTACATCCTATCAGCATTTTCCTTCCTTCTGAATCCACTGGGCTTTTTTTTCTTTTTAAATTATGTACCAGAATTTATTATTCTATATTCTAAGCTTCTTTCCATGTTGAAAGTCCATCAAACTTTTGGTTTTCATTGGGCACTGTGATAGTGTATAAGATCCCATACACACAGATTCATGGCATTTTAGATAGCTCTCTCAATCTCAGAACAGGCTTTTAGAGTAGGATATTTCTCTCTGTTTCAGGGTTTGTGATTATAGCTGTTGAGTGAACTTGAGTTTAATGTAACTTTTTCCTTTACTTCCCTTTGATCATCATGGTGGAGTTAACATATTTCATTACTGCACATGCAAGTAAGTGCTAGTCAATTGTCAATGTTCACAGCATACTTTAGGACTGGAGTGTAATTTGAACAGTAAATATTTTATAGCTGTAGTTTTGTTAGAATCTAATTCATACCAGGACTAGTTCTCAAGTGAATCCATAATCCGATTAATAGACACATTGGTCCTAGTTTCAACACAGTATTACTCCAGTTTGATTTTAAGCAATTGAATTACATCAGTACAAAACTGGGTTAACATGGTGGTGAATCAGCCCTGCTGCCTACTAAACTTAGGATTTTTATCTCACCTACTGGCATGGTACCTAATCATTTCTGTATTGTATGAGATTTAGAAAGAAATGTGGTAATGTCTAAGGCACCAAGTATCTCCCTTAAATGAAAGGTGTTAGGCATTTCACTTTGGAAATGTGCCTTTAACGTAGAACATCTTTTTTCTTTTTATATGCAGTATATAAAGAGCTGTTGTTTTTTTTAGAAATGTGTTATAGGCCTTGGGCTTCTAGTGATGATATCCTTCATGATTTGTAGTGTTACAAAAAATACTTTTACATCCTACTTCTATCATTTTGGTGTATTTTTTTTTCTATGCTCTAATACAATGAAAAGCTAAGCTTTGCGAGTAAGAGTGGATATCCCTATAGTGGTGCGTTCCTTTCTGGCAAGGCAGGGAGCCATAGTTTTTAAACACGATTGTTACATTGTTTGCAACCTTTCAGAAGAGGCAAATAAGCACCTTACAGTAGGGTTGAACAGTATTATAATCTTGAAAATCAGATACCAACTTTGTATATCATCATCACTGTAGGGGTTTTAAAGTCGTTGTGGTGCATGAGCATAAGTTCTGGGTCTGCTTAGCTACTGTATCTGCTGTGGAGATATATTTAAAGATCTTTGTTTTGAGGCAGACTGTCAGAATAAGAAGCTGACTTTGTTAAAGAACTTTTATTTACCTCTATATTACAGTATGGCTGTTTAGTTTCCCACTTTAATCTATAGTGCTTTGCTTTGGAAATTGCTTGACTGCATAGACAAATGGGGAAAATTGTCCATGAGGCCTCCATAAGCCATACACTTTAGAGGGGGAATGTTGTGGTCATACCCAGCCTATTTGGAAAACAGAGAAAAACCAGATTAGTCAATCAGTATAACAAATCAGGAGTCCTATTGCACCTTAAAAACTAACAAACTTAATTGAGCGTAAGCTTTTGGGAGCTAGAATCCTTTTTTTTTTTTTTTTTTTTTTTTTTGACAAAGTGGATCCTCGTCCAAATAAATTTGTCGGTCTTTAAAGTGCCATAGGACTCCTCGTTTGTTTTGAGAAACAGGTTAATACAGCTACCCCTCTGGAACTTGTCAATCAAAATTCTACACAAAGCCACAATATCACCAAATCCACTCTGTGTTTAAAGTAAAACAATCTTTGAAATAAGAATGATGTAGAAATGTTTTGCGCTGTCAGCGGATGTGGGTTTAGTTGTTGCTGTGTTTATTGTATTTAATCTAATCAGTGGCAGTGTAAGTCTTCATTTTAAAGACACAGAGTTCTTCCGATGCTGTTCCACATCTGCTAAAAAGGGAGAGATTCAAACTTGCATTTGCAATGAGTGTAAGTGCTCAAAGTTAATTTCCAAAGAAGCTCTGCAGAGAAAGGAAATGAGGTTCAATGACTTAGTCTGATTAGATACTTTTAACGTTCAATAAGTTGAAGTTAATTTTTTCCTTTGTTCCCTTTATTTCTAGCCTTACAGTTAGCCAAGTTGGCCAGAACTTTACATTTGTGCTCACAGACATTGACAGCAAACAGAGATTTGGATTCTGTCGCTTATCTTCTGGGGCCAAAAGTTGCTTCTGCATCTTAAGGTAAGACTGGCTGCGGTCTGGCTATTGGCTAGCTCTAGGAAACAATGTTGGCCTTTGCTTTGTTATACTGCAATTATATTTTCCAGCTGTCCAGAATTATTTTCCTATCTTATCCTCAGAAAGTCACTGCACTTCTGGAGAAATGGTGCAAAATATCTTGCACTTTGGGTTCCTCTGTTGATAATTATATTTATTTGTAGTTAGTGTTCTTATGTTAAGAATGTGGAAGAAAAAATCAACATCTCTATGCAGTAATTTGACACAGTATAGCATGATGGCAAGCATTATCTTTAGCTGTCACAATTGATCCTGTTGAAGCATTTCATGAACATTTGTGTATGTAAGTTTTATTAATAAAGTGTCTGTTGGTAATTGAAAGACTATCTTGCTGAAGCTGTATATATCCTAAGGGTCTGTGGTTATGGCCCTTATTCTTGTACTTTGATAGATGTGTGAATGCAATCTAGTCTGTTTATAAATACTAGTACTGGGAGTCAGAAACCACGTGATCTACACAGACAACTATGGCAATGACTGAGAAGGCTGGAGTTGTATCAAAATAATTTTAGGGCTCCAGGTCAGTCATGCTCTGGGGGGTAGCCTTTGTTTCATTTTCTGTTTCCATTTGCCACAAAAAAAAGTGACAAATCAGATCTCAGATCAACCATTAGCCAGGCTCCTCCAGAGAACCTCTTGTTGGGGAAGAAAAACTATGCACACTGTTGCTGTCAGCCTCTGTTACCTAGGTATACCAGTGGCCTGCCTCCTGTCTCTTTCGGTTAACAGGGGGAGGCTCATGGTGAAGCAGAGAGCCAGGGGAATTTTTGTGTCATCAAAATTTTTCAGTGATGACTTTGTTTTTTCTAGGGCCTTAATAAAAATGTTAAACAGTGTGGGACCAAGAACTGATCCCTATGGACCCCACTATAAAAAGCTGCACCCACTGGATAATGTCATTGTTTTTGAAGTTTCATTTTGGGACCTACCCGTCAGCTAGTTTTTATTTCTTTTAATTTGTGCAATGTTAAGTTTATATCATTCTAGTTTTTAATCAAAATGCTGCATGGAACCAAATCAAATCTCTTAAGTTTATTACATAAACACTATTACTTTTACCAGCCAAATTTGTAATGTCATAAAAAGAAGGATATTTAGTTAGTTTGACTGGGTCTGTTTTCCAAAAATCCATATTGATTGGCATTAATTATATTTCTGTTATTTAATTCTTCATTAATAGAGTTGTAAATCATCCTCCCCAGTATCTTGTGTTGGATCACTCTCAAAAGAGAGAGGAAGTTTCATTGTAAAACTGTTAGTTGTTTGAAACCTGCTGAACACTTAACCAGAGCCAGGACCTTACATTTTATGGATCCAGAAAAATCCATTGTTTGGAGGGAGGTTGCGTGGGGTGGAGTGGGAAGAAAGAACAGGACAACAACACTTAGGCTGAAATTTTGCTTTCACTAAATAATTTTGACTTTCTAATATCTATATATATCCTTGCCTGCTTAAGCTAAAGTCTTAGGCAGAGTGTCCTGGGTGCCACCCTAGAAATGGATCGAAATGTATGGATAAGTCTATACTGGCAGTGGCAAAATTGCCGCCATCAGTGCGATCTTCCAGATGTGATTGAGTGGTCACTGTAAACCCACTCAGTTCCTTCAGAAATCACTGTAGCAAGTCCAGCACCAGAACTGGAGTTGCTATAAGCCAATTGGAAGGTGTTTCCGGTCGGCTTACCCTAGTGTGTAGGAATGGATTAGTGAGTTGTTGGGACATGAGCAAAGTATTTTACATGCCTTGTGTATCTTCCATCAACTTCTGTCGAAAAGTGCAGCAAGTGTAGACTTGGGTGCAGTTTGCAATATTGACAGTGACATTTCTTGTGCAAATAGTCTCTCCTGTCAGTGTTACATTAATATCAGTTGACTCTTATTTACTCCTACTATCATTAATTTGCCAAAATAGAACACTTGAACAGAGAGGAAAACAAAGGGTTGGGAGTTAATGTGCACTGGTGATTGCTGGAAGAATATGGTGGTATTGCAGAAAATGCCTGAGAAAAGTAGTCATCTAACAGATTCATGGGTTTGCCGACAATCCAAAAAAGGAGCTGTTCACATGAAGGCATGGATTTCAGGAACAAGCTTAGTTCAAAACATGTTGTGCCTTTGCCCTGTAAAGTCAGCCTCAGAAATTATTTCATGTTTGATGCTTTGTCAAATTGAGTTAAGTAAATAAAATATAAACGCCCTTCATATTGTTGTTGTGTGAGACTGTGTTGCTTGTTCTGTGAGACCCTTTGCTTATTGCCTGTTTGTAAGAAAAAATATGAATTAAGACTCATAAGAGAAGTTGCAGCAAGTGACGGAACGCCAGTTAGGATGCAGATAAAATAAACCAGTTTTTGAAAGAGCAGAAGGAGTACGTGAATCAACAATATGTGACAGTGTAATTGTTCAGGATATGACGTTTACATACACTACTGAATATCAGAAACTTCAGTTTTGTGGTGTCTTCTTTCAGGGAAACATCTTGACTTCTTAGATGCGGATACAGAATTCTAAAACATGGGGGTTTCATCTTACCTGCTCTTGTTTATGTACATATGATCAGTGTACATTCTAAAATGTGAGAATCAAACAATTCTAGTAGCTATGTCTGAAATTGTAAGGGGAGAAAAAGTTGTGGTATAGGAATTTTAAAAAATGTTAACTCAGTATGAAGGTGTGTTTATGCACATTTTTCAGCACATTTATATAAAATAGTTAATAGCTTGGGATTTATTTTAAAAGCTTAAGTTTTGGTTTTTGTCTTCTGAAATATTTCCATCATTTGGTTTAACTTATTAGTTTCTGAAAGGTCCTTCATTAAATAAAGCAAGAGTAACTATGCACTTATTAAAATGTTGTCTCTTCTGATGATTTCATCTTTAAGTGACTTGTTTATGAAATAAACTGCTGCGAAACATCTGAAGCAGAAAATTTAAAGGGCACCATCAGGTGAAGCTTAACCATATATTTAAACATATAAACAGACTTTGTTATGAAGATAGCTTCTGTTATTCATAATAACTCAAAATAACATTACACCTCCTGTAAATAATTTTATACTCTCTGAAAGCAAGAAGAAAAACTTGGGTATTTTAACTTTGTGCAGCAGCAGTTGACAGGGATTGTCATTAGGTTGATCCACATATAAATTAAAAAAAAAAAAAATCCAAATTCCCTTAAAATCAACAGCATTCACTTCAGATTAGAAGAATTAATATTAGTCCAAATCCCAGATTGCCAAAATACATTTAAGATATCAAATGTTAGTTGAAAATATTTTTCTACATTGAATACAAAAGAGATATTTATTACAAATTTGTGGTGAAAGGTGTTATTTATGGGTTTTAATCTATGCTGTTTCTTAAAGTACCTCTGAAGTAAAGTTCCCAGTTTTGTGTGCTGTAAATTATTCACTTAGTCCATTTATTCAACCCAGCATTTCCAGCTAGCTCTTTGGAACCAATTACTAACCAAAAACTGAAAAATGCTTGGCCCTAAGTCTGCAATATAAAAATGTAATGTAACTTGGTGCTGATATGTCAGGGTTTGTTTTTTGTTTATTTTTTTAAGTAAAACATTTTTCATTTCACTGAAGAAAAAGGTGGACATTTTTAAAGCATCTCTCTGATTGTAATGTGAAATGTATCTTCTGCGTACTAGACACTGTTGATAATTTTTAGTCCAGTTTCTGATGTAATGTCAATATAGCTGAACTGTTTGGCGATAGTGACCATAACATAATAAAATTTCACATTAGGGGGTTAAACACCAAAGTGGTCCTCTGTGAGAGTATTTAATTTCAGAAACGGGAACTACAAAAAAAAAAAAGTTATTTAAACAGAAATTAATAGGTGCAGTGCCAAACGTGAAATCCTGGTAACCTGCATGGGAAACTTTTTAAAAGACACTGTAATAGAGGTTCGATTTAAATATCTACCCTCAATTTAAAAAACATAGCAAGAGGACCAGAAAAGTGCCACCATGGCTATACAACAGAGTAAAAGAAGCAGTTAGAGGCAAAAAGGCATCCTTTAAAAAGTGGAAGTTAAATCCTATTGAGGAAAATAGAAAGGAGCATAGACTCTGGCAAATGAAGTGTAAAAATATAATTAGGAAGACCAAAAAGAATTTGAAGAACAGCTAGCCAAAGATTCAAAAAGTAGCAGCAAAAAACATTTTTTTTGAAGTACAGCAGAAGCAGGCAGTGGTGTCCCCTGGGGATCTGTACTGGAAACAATACTGTTCAAAGTATTCATAAATGATCCAGGAAAAGGGTGAAGAGACAAAATTTATTCAAAACTACTCAACATAGTTAAGTGCAAAGCAGACTGCAAGGGGTTACAAAGGGATCTCACAAAACGGAGGGACTGGGCAACAAACTGGCAAATGAAATCCCATGGAGATAAATGCAAAGTAATCCACATTGGAAAACGTAATCCCAACTATACAGATAAATGATGGTGTCTAAATTAGCTGTTACCACTCAAGAAAGAGATCTTGGAGTTATTGTGGATCAGTCTCTGGAAACTTCCACTCAGCATGCAGTGGCAGTCAAAAAAGCTAACAATTTTGGGAATCATTAGGAAAGGGATAGGTAATGAGAGAAAATAGGTTGGCCTTCTATAAAACAGTTGTACATGCACATCTTGAATTCTGCATGCAGATCTGGTTGCCTCATCTCAATAAAGATGTATTGGGATTGCAAAAGAAAAGAAAAAGGCAACAAAAATAAGTGGCATGGAACAGTTTCCATATGAGGAAAGATTAATAAGGCTTGGACTTTTCACCCTGGAGGAGAAATGATTAAGGAGGGCTAGGATAGAGGTCTATAAAATCATGACTGGTGTGGAGAGGGTAAATAAGAGAGGGTCATTTACTCCTCCTCATAAAACAAGAACTAGGGGTCACCAACTGAAATTAATAGGTAGCAGGTTTAAAATGAACGAAAGGAAGTATTTCTTCACGCAACACATAGTCAACTTTAGAGCTCTTTGCTAGGGGATGGTGTGAAGTCCAAGACTATGCTAGGGTTTAAAAAAAAAAAAAAAAAAAAGTTCGTGGAGGATGGGGGTGTCAGTGGCTGTTAGCCAGGATGGACAGGGATGGAAACCAATGCTCTGAAGTGTCATTGCCTGTGTTTGCCAGAAGCTGTGAATGGGTAACAACGGATTACCTGATGAGGACATGCTCTGTGCATTCCCTCTGAACCACCCTATATTGGTCACTATTGGAAGACAGGATATTGGGCCATTTTTTGACCCAGTGTCTGTTCTTATGTTTGTCTTTCTGGTATAATACACTATGAAAACCTTAACGTCGTTATCTGGGCCTCCTCTAACTGCACTGAAACTTATTTTTCAGCGTGGTATTAGATTTTTAATATGGTATGGGCTATCGATTGTTGTTTCATCAGTGTCTTCTGTTGCTTTTTGCTGAGCTGTTTATCAGTAATGATGACCAGAATCACTGTGTATACTCAAGTATGCTGTTTAGCACTTTCTAGTTTTTTTATTCATATTGTGTTCAGCTTGTCATAAGTGGACGTGTTTGGGGAAATCTGGCTAGCTTGGATATGGGTTTTTTTTCTCCCTGAGAAATTGTGTAAAGTCATTCCTCTGTTCTCCAGTGAAAATGGATTGCACAAATAACACTTTAAACTGTCTGAGAAGTAAAAATGCTGAACTCAAATGTGGGGGAAATGCAGACGGTTTTTACAGTGTTACAGGTGTACATAGTGCTGTACACATTGATGCTGAATATAGGCACTTAGTTTATAAATTCATGGAAGCACTATAAGCTGATGGAAGCAAGGTCAAAATGCTTACGGGAAATGAGCTCTCTAATTCCCATCTTCATGTAGCATGCAAACTTCTTGTTGCTGTAGTTGATTTTTGGAAGAGTCTTTTAATGCATTAACTAGTGAGTTACAGTACCTGTTTGTAATTTCTGGAGCAAGGCAAAGCTTTCTTAATGAAAACGAAAACCAAACAGAAGTCACCTGACTGTGGATTTTCTTGTAGAGCCAAAACTTGGGCTGGATTTGCTAAGGTTCATGGATCTATAGGGAAAACTGCTGCTCAGGATGCGCTTTTGATTTTGTATGTAAACAAAATAGAACTCTGATTTTAGCTGGGTGTTGCTTAAAAATGTTGGCTCCTCCTGTACCCAAAATGAACCTTACTCTTCTGAAATAAAATGCTGAGAAGTTTGTATGGAAATCACTCTCAACCAAAATAGCAGAACTTTGCATTACGTTAACTTCAACATAAAGAGAATCAGGTCTTTAGTAGAACATGACAGATGGTAAAAAAAAAATGTAACTAACGGAATGTGGTCCTGTATGGAGTCATCCAAGGTTTTTGGTGTGATCTGTTGTGAATTCCACCCTCCCCCCACCTTCTTCTTTGATTGCAGTCTTTGTCCGTTTATCTTAAGAATAGAATGAGATTTCCGAGCGGGGGCCTCTCTTGTGGTGCAAAGTGAGAATTGTTTTTAATTGAGCAGAAACATGTGGAAGGATCAGGAATATCTCAAGGGATTACAGAAAAATTCCAAATTTGTACTACTTACGGCTTGTGTTTAGAGCAGGGTCTGCTGGGAATAAATGTTAGTTAGTGTGACCTGTGACCTTAAAAACTGTTGACATGGATTTCAGCCAGAAACTAGCCACAGAACTCCTTTGTTAAACTCATTCATAGCTTCTTGAAAACTCCAGTCAGTGAAAGTTGCCAGCTCAAATCTAAGGAAAGCAAAGCCTTTTTTTTCCCATGCTTTGGAAACAGTGGACGCCCCTTAACCAGCAAGACTTCTTTAATAGGACTACATTGCCTAAACTCAATTGGAATTGACAGCTTCCTGGCTCAGGCTTGCCAACTGGCAGGGCATTGATGCATAGGGGACAAACAGCTTTAGGGACCTGTACACCACTGTTTATGTATATGCAGGAGAAACTTAACTCACTAGTATTGTGACGCTCCTTAACTCAAAAAATCAACACTGGTGTTTAAGTATGACCAGCCTTTCAAGTGTTTTTGAAGAGGAAAATCCTGAATTGTATCACAGAATACTTATTCGTTAAAAAAGCAAGACTTGCCCTGGTGTCTTCTAAGCTGTTTTCCCTTTTCATAGGTTAGGCCCAAAGCAATATGGGACAAAACAATGCTTAACGTTCTTATATTTTTATTCTGGTGAAGGTATATGTAACAAATAATAGTTCAATACTCCAAAATAGAAGGGCCCAATTCTGCCTCTTTACTGATGCTGCGTGTCACTATGCAATGAGTAGTGCTGTTGGGCAGCTCTTGTACTACAGAACCTGTTAAAAACATACAATTTATGAGTCTCCCCCTGAAAACATTTGAAATCCTTATCCAGGTTAACCAGTGTGGTTTTATAGTTAAGTATCTTAACATCAGTGGGTTACATTTTTACTGCATAGTCATACTTACAAGTATTTGGGTTCTAAATAGTGTATTTGGTTATGGAATGCCTGAGGAGGAGAAAGTACGGTTTGGTGTGTAGGCTGTATTTTCCCATTCTGCCCACTTGGATTCCTCAGAAATGTAAAACAAACAAGGAGTCCTGTGACACTTCTAAAAACTAACAAATTTATTTATCACTTGACAGAAGTGTGCATTTATTTTCCTCCCATTCTGTTAATTTCCCATTTCAAGCACCTGACAAAGTGGGATTTTCTTCCACACAGGCTCACATGATAAGTAAATTCATTCATCTTTAAAAATGCCATAGGGCTCCTTGTTTGTTTTGTTTAACTAGACTAACTCAGCTGCCACTTTGGAGCGCGGAAGTGTGAAGTTGTATTCATTGTGAGTCAAGGAGCAGAAATAGGATAGAATCGAATCATAGGGTTGGAAGGGACCTTGTGAGATCATTGAGTCCAACCCCCTGGGAATTGAACCCAGGACCTTCTGCATATTAAGCAGAGGTGCTAGCCACTACACTTAGTCTCATGCAAAAGTGTTGCTGTACATGAAACTAAAATTAACAGACAGTTAGCTCTTCATCTACCCCTTGATAACCTGATGAAACATCTTGTTTAGCAGTGTTGATCATGGAGGGTTTCACTGTTTTAATAGAACTTTGTTGTTGCCCTGATCTGATAAAGTCTTTGCCCATGAAGAGCTTTTAGTATTAACTGCTAAATGTTTGTATTTATCTGTTTCTTACAGATTTTAAATGTTTACCCAGATGTGTTACATAGGGATGACTTGTCCTTTTGTGAATGGCTTCTGAAGTGTTGCATTAATTCAGTGCAATTTTTCTGTGGAGGTGTTGAGAGATCTAGCATTTGAAGCAATTATTACTACTTTTTTTCTGTGTATGTGGGGGTGTGGTCTGTTGGATCTGTGCATCATCTTAGGAAAAAACGATCAGCTGTGTATAGCTCCATTTTAACCTGCTGTGCAGGCTTTTTTTATTCCTCTGCCACACAAACACAAGAAAGAAAAGTAACAAGAGTGGCAGTTCTCAACTGAACTGATACCACAAAGTCTTCTACCCTACAGTAGCGCAAAGGTTCTGGCACTTGCTTTGCCTCAGGTAGGCCCTCTGATCTTTGTCTGGTAGCAGTATTTTTCCTGCTGTTTAAGGAAGCGTTTGTCTTTCCTGGCTCCTGCCTTACAGAGCTGAGCCCTCAATCGTGGCTTCCAGTTGGGAGTCAGAGCCAGTCTTCAGCTGCTGCTTACCTGCGTGTTGGGCTTCTCCTTGTGCCAGACCTTGCTGCTTCCTGTCTCTGCAGACCCTTTAAAGGGGATGACCACATCATTGCCAAAACCTCTGTAGAAACCGTTCTGGTAGCCAAGGTGGCCTGGACTTTCCACTGAGCCAGTCTTTGATCAGTTGGAGGGGTTTATTTGAGCACAGTTTAGTACCCATAACCACTAAAGCCAATTTTGCTCCCTTCCAGCTCTGGGCAGCAATCATCATGTTTATGCCATTAAAACACCTCCAGAACCTGAGCCTACAGAAAATCTTTAACAGCCTGTGGAAGTTATTTGATTCTCTGCCTTTAGTAAATTGTCTTTTAATGTTCTGGTATGTCATACATCTGATACTTAGGACTTTTAGAAAGAATATTCACAGAAGAATGAGAAAGTGGATCCCTTTCACATTTTTCCTTTAGCTAAATAGAAAGGTTATGATAATCTCAAACATTAAATAGTGTATAGATTTACGTAGTGTGCTTTGAACTACTATTAAATAGAAGTTTCCTTTCTCGCACAATTACATTTTAAATGCTACAACTTAGAAACATCTAAAGGTTGATTGTTAGAATTCTGAAATCTCCACTTGTTAGCTAATGAATCTTGTTTAGGCATATAATCTGTGTAGTGCTTCGCAATATTCCTTTGCATGCATAGAAAAATTAGAAAAAGTCCATCCTGTGTAGAGGTTAACACAGTGTACCTGGATGGAAAATGATTAGATTCTTATACAGCAACCAAGTAATGAAAAAAAAGTTGAGGTAGGGAACAAACAATGAAGATTTATTTAACTTATTCTGTTTTCCCACTACATATTTCTATCTAGTCCCATGTGGCATTTGCTCTATTTTCTGATTGAACAGACTAGCTTTTTTCTTCAGAAATGAGAGCTAGGACCACCAACTGCATGAGAATGGACAGAATTCAGTAAAGACGAGTGCAAAGTATTCCACTTAGGAAAGAGCAATCCATTGCACATATACAAAATGGGCAATGACTGCCTTGGAATGAGTACTGCAGAAAATATCTGGGTGTCATAGTGGACCACAAGCTAAATACGAGTCAACAGTGTAATGCTGTTGCAAAAAAAACCAAACACCATTCTGGGATGTATTAACAAGAGTATTGTGAGTAAGACATGAGAAGTAGTTCTCCACTTTCCTCAGCCCTGATTAGGCTCCTCAACTGGAGTATTCTGTCCATTCTGGGTGCCTGATTTCAGGAATGATGTGGGCAAATTGGAGAAAGTCCAGAGAAGAGCAACACAAATGATTAGAGGTCTGAACACTTGACTTGTGAGGAATGATTGAAAGAGCTGAGTTTTCTTATTCTGGAAAAGAAAAGACTGAGAAGAAACATGAAAATAGTTTTCAAGGATCTAAGAGGTTGTCACAAGGAGGACGGAGAAAAATTGTTCTCCTCAGCTGCTAATGACAGGACAAGAAGCAATGGGCTTCAGTTACAGGAAGGGAGGTTTAGGTTGGACAGTAGGAAAAAATTCCTGGCTGTCAGGGTGATCAACCACTGGAATAAGTTGCCTAGGCAGGTTGTGCGATCTCCACCATTGGAAGTGTTTAAGAGCAGGTTGGACAAGCACCTGTTGGGTCATTTAAGAGGGTCCTTGGTCCTGCCATGAGTGCAAGAGACTGGACTTGATGACCTGTCATGGTCCCTTCCAGTTTCTATGATTCTGAGACAAATAATAGTTTAGATATTTTGAGATGTGTCTGAGGAGAAAAGGGAGTATGCTCTGAAGACAATCATGGAATTGGGAAACCTCGGTTCTTCTGTATCTGGTTCTGATTCATGATGTGATCTTCAGCAACTCATTAAGCCTGCCTTTCTGCAGTGTTCCAATCTTTCTTCTTTAAAATTGGGGATTATAGCATATATGTTTAATAAGCAGCTCGGAGGCCATCACCTGAAAGGTGCTCCAAGCGTGCATAATGTTTATCCTCCCTCCAACGCATTGACAACAAGTAGATCCTTTTTGAAAAGAAACAGTACGTGTATTGTTTCTCTGGAGGGGAATATTGCAATTAATAGCTTCCCTGCTGTCATGAGGATATATCTAAATCAACAGACTAAACCTATTTTGGCACTTTGTTGTACCACTCATTCCCAATCATGCATTCTGTTAACTTTCCTTTTATTCTTACTGTATTATTTACAATTCATTGAGTTACCTTTAATTAAAAATGACAGTTCAGTAACTATCGGTACTTGCAAACATTTTATGGAAACTTTTTCCAAATTGAAGGGTAAGTTCTTTTTTTTTTTTTAGGTACATTTCAAAACATTGAAGGTAGGTGAAATTCATCACACTCTTGACTCTCATTATAGATTAATAAGTAATATATAATCAATTTTTGTTTCATGACTGTATCTGCAAATTATCCATTCATCTGCTCCCTAATAGCTCTTTCATGTTTATAGTTATTCTGAAATGTCAGTTCTGGGTCATGAGCAAATTTGAAGTGGTTAACACCACCCTCCTTTCTCCCTCACTAGATTGTGTGGAGGAGTGGATAGGAGGACTTTATTTTTCTTCTGTAATGTGGGATCTTGATATGTAGAAGGTTCAACTCTTCTGAATAATTAGAGTTGTCTGTGGTAGTGCAAGATGTGGCTGGTACCATGTATGATTTGTAAAATGAAAGGCTGGGTAGTGGTTAGGATGCTAGCCTGGGACACGAGTAGCATCAGTTCCCCAATCCATAAGGGATGTTGAGCAAGTCATTTAACGTCTGTGTCTCAGTTCTTCCATCTGTAAGACAGGAATAGTCGTAGTGTGTTACCATGCAGAAGTTGTGAGCATAAATGCATTTCAGATTTTGAGGCTTTGAGAAACTGAGTAATGGGACATTGGAGAGAGATGAAAGGTATGTTGGCCGTTGCATTTAAATCTGGATTTGAGTAAAAGTGCTGTATGGCACAATGTGTTTTGGCTTCAGCCTTTTCCTGAGGCTGATGTCTATTCTTTTTAACATTTTAAATGCATGATAGATTGAACTACAAACAGGTGGAATTCTGACTGACAAAAGAACAAGTTGGTTCTATCTCATCGAGTATCTTTTTTCCTTTTAGTCATACGACATGATTTCACATCATAAAATGTATTATGTAGCAGAGAGCGAAAAAGGTCAAGAAATAACAGATACTAGGTCACATAGCCAGTCGGATTCTGGGTAACTTAGTGACTTAATCGCCTTGACTGTGAAGAGGTCTAGTGCAACTTTATTCTGAATTGTGCTTTACCGTGTGAATGACAACTATGAAAAACTATAGTCTGAACAAAAATATCTGATGTACTCCAAATGGTTGCTGTGCCAGGAGATGTTTTTGCTGTCTGTTTAGCATTTGAAGAACTTGTTCTGTTAACAAATTGCATCTCTGGCTTACAAAGCATTATTTAGCTGTCAATGAATGGTAAAAAGGGGAGAAGTAAAGTACACAAATGTATTGAAAATGCAGGTAATAAAGCACAGAAGCTGTTGACAGAGTTTGGCAGTTATTCACCCTTTCTCAAGAGACAGGTTTATAATGGGAAAGTTAGAGTTTTTAATTTTTATTTTTTTTTTTTTTTTTTTTGTACTGTGGCTGAACAGGAAGAACATACTTGATGTAATTTAGCCCAGATGTCAGAAAAGTGCAGCCGCGTGACCATTATTTATCTTCTGTGCTTTTATTCTAATAAACTGAGCCAATAAACAGATTTTTGGGGCTTGCTTAATGTTTTCATTGGTATTAACAATAGGGTTGTGCTAAATATATTTTGGACTGTTTGAGATCCACAAGATATTTTTATCCAGGTGTGCTAACGTATTTACTTGCAATCCACATGTTTTTCTGTTAGAAAATATTATGAATACTGTGATGAGACATAAAAATTTACAGCATCAAAAAGCAAATTTTTTTTCACTCTTGGAATTGTAAATTGGCAGATCTGGGTTTAAAATATTTGTTGTCTGTCCCCCCTCCAAGCCCCCCACTCCACCATTCAGTGCCCTTCTGAGGGAAGATTGAGGGCACATCTACACACAGGTTTATTTCGAAATCGGTCCTTTCAAAAGGACCGATTTCAAAATAAAACCCTTATTTCGAAAGGGCTCCTTTCGAAATAAGGGAAACTGCGGAATCGAAATGGCCGTTACCTTGAAATAACGGCAGTGGGACCGCTGTTTCGAACCATTGTTTCGAAACAACGGGTCTAAAGTTGTTATTTCGAAACATCCGTTTCAAAATAACGGCCGTTTCAAGGGGGGGTAAGTTTTACTTTTTCGGAAGGACGATCCTTATTTCGAAAGGATGAGGTCCGTCCTTTCGAAATAAGGAAACGTCATGTAGACTAAATTTTTTTTATTTCGAAATAACGGGTGTTATTTTGAAATAAAAGAGCCGTGTAGACATGCCCTAATATTTACATATTTATTACTATTCCTTTATTTGCTCATTTTCCTCCTCCTCTTGATTAATGGTCATTTTCTGAGAAAATTATACTTAATGATAAAATTTCTTAAGGAAGATAGTTTCCAGGGAAACTATATCACCAGACAAACAAGGAAAAATTCTGGTTTATGAGGGTTATAAGATTACACTGTCTTTTTCTGTGCAGTGTTGTTGTGGATGTGGTGTTCCCAGGATATCAGACACAAGAGAGGGGAGGTAATATCTTTTATATTGGATCAACATCTGTTGGTGAGAGAGACAAGTTTTTGAACTCCATTTCCCACTGGCGGGGGGAGGTGTGAGAGGGAGAAGAAGTGTGTCGGAGCCAGAGATTCCAGGGTGTCCATGAGGCTTCGATAATACTGTGGTCATTTAGCCCTTGAGCTCCGTGCTTGTTGCGGCAGCCTCAATCTCTGCACTGGCTTGAGTGGAGGAGCAGGCCCGCCCCCCAGGGAGCAGCAGCCCCTAGCTCCGTTCTGGCTGGAGCAGAGGAACACCCCTTCCATGATGGCCAGACACCTGGCTGGAGAAGAGCAGTGCTGCGCTGGTTGAGGCCTGGACCAGATCCTGCCTTCATTATGCTGAATCCATGAGGGGTGGAAAGAGGCGGGGCCAAATGTGGCATGAGGTTGCAGCTGTACCAAGGAAAGCTTAGTTTCTTTCTCATGTAATAGCAATTTATTATCAGTAATTTAGTGTTGCTATTATTATTATAATATATCTTTATAGGGGTTATGTATGTTTCTAGCTGGTGAGGGGGTGGGATGGTACAGGATGCGGGAGGTGTGTTTTACCTAGTTTCATTTAGTGATGTTCTTTCTCAAAAAGGATGGGAACCATTAAGCTACCCAGAGCTTTTCTTCAGGTCTGGGAAACTTCATTTTTTAAATAGGATATTGTGAGAAAGGTGATACAGACAGCCTGGCAGAATAAATATGAAAGGATGATGTGTTTGAACTCAGTTGATGGGGCTAGTGAAAATAAAGCTGGAAACAGCTAGACTGATAATGTTCGTATGATGACAATTTTCTGGCTCCGCCTAGTATTTCTTTTTATGCATTGTGTTTTGAACATTTTCTTTCCATCATTTCCTGTGATCTGTTTTTGTTTCCTCTTTTTTTCATGAATGTCTTACAACATAAAAGAATGAACTAATGAGATATTATTTCATGAAAGATGAATATGACTTTGTATTCTGTGTTGTTCCTTATTTTGCTTTCAATTTATTTCCTGTTTTCCTTCATACAGTGAAAAAGGTTAAATAAAAAACCCATTCCTTTTGAGTTCAGTTACTCATTTCAGCCAAAAGAAGCAAGGAGTCCTGTGGCACTTAAAGACTAACATTTATTTATTGCATGAGCTTTTGGGGGAGAGCATTTTTAGACTGGCATTAATGGCATTAACATCTTCAACTCCAGAGGCTATCTTTAGAGTTGTGTTGGCTCCTAACATGAACCTTCACGTTTGGTGCAGATTAAACACATTATAGCAAACTGAAGAATCCAATTGGTTCTGAAGCTTGCATTTTGTGTTACTGAAATGCAAAATGTTCATGATGAACTGATTGTGTTCTCTTGTTTGTCCTTCTCTTGAAGTTATCTTTGTGGCTTCAGGATTGTGAAGTTGTAAGCAGAAGAGGGTGACTTTGAGATGAAGTGATTTGCTTAATGCCTAAGTAACAGATAAGTAGTTTCATCCAGATGTAGCTAGTGAATAACAAGAAAATGACAATGTAAAAGACAAGCTTTTTAATTTTTCAGTGTGGTGTCAATGGGTCTAGAAAGATTATGCTGCTGTTCAAGTTTGAAACAGAACTGAATTAATGTTCATATTTTTGTAAAAACTTAAATAAGATAGAACTTTGCTAATCTGTGTACTTCATAATCTGTGCAAAAACAAAAATGGGCTAGAGATTTGGAATGGCGTTTCTTATTACTTATTCTACATTGCAGCCCTTTCAGCACCTCCAAATGACACCCCCCCCCAGACTCACACAAATGTACATTCTTAAATCAGATTAAAATAGCAATAAAGACAATGTAACTCACTTTTTAGCTTAGATTGTTGTTTTAGATTCAACTCCAGACTGCCCTGTAAGTTTGAACGTGAGTTAGTAATCTATTCTAAAAAACAAGCTGCCATATCTCTGCAGCTATTTTCCTAAGTGTTAGCTGCTCCAGTGGATTGTGACCCTATGATAGTGACAGTGATTCTTTTGGGAGTCTCGCACTCCTGGCAGGGTGACCCAAGGCTATAAGGTTGAAGGTGAGGTCCCAGAGAAATAACAATTCAGTTCCTCCCTCCAAGGCCTCAACAGCAGAATAGGCAGGTGAAGAGAGAATTTCTCTCAACAGTTGTGTAGGAGGATGAAAGCTGCAGGAGGCTGAACATCCCCAGTGGTCTTGGTCTCCTTGTCATTGGATTGTAATCCTCATCTAATCAAGCCTGGTGTGGACGTAGGTGTGCAAAGATGTCTCAGTGGTAAAAAAAAAAAAAAAATGCACATGGAGGCATCTTCCATGTTCTAATAAGTCCTGTGGCAATCAGTGAGTGGGAGTGGAAGCAAGCCCCTCAAGCTCTTAGTCACAGTCAGTCATATAAGTAGCGGTTGTCAGAAGTAATTTTTTAGTCATCTGCAGCTCCACCAGCGATAACTGGCTATCATTTCATTGAATGCAATCACCTTCTAACTCCAAGGGATTGTTGATGAATCGGTGTTAGCTAACATAGGTTGGCTAATCTGAGGTAAGAACACCTTTTCCCTTGTCTTGCTTTTTTTTTTTTTTTAATTGGAATAAATAATAAGGAACTCCATTCTAGAACTCTAGTCTATATTTGCTGAGAGGTAAAGAAGACTGCAAAATTTTAAATCCACTAAAATATTTGTATTAATTCAGTCTTGTTTCAAGTTCAGCAAATGAAGGATCCTTGGGCACCATACTGAAAACACAAAAGCCTTTTAGCTGACTGAATTTGGTGCCTTTTTTTTTAGTGTAAACATACACTAAGATTTCATTACCCGTAGGCATACTTTAGAAAATCTGCAACATTGTTTCATTTATGTAATGCTTTATAAGCTAATTATTTGTGGTGGATTTATTTTTATACATTTTTTCCTTGATTTTTGCCTTTTTTGTTCCATTTATTCAGTAATTCATAGACCGTATTGACTTGTGCTGGGTCACTGTTGTAAATTAACTGAGGCTCTACTGTAAAGCAGGTGGATTAAAATTTGAATGCTCACATTTGCCTTGCGGTCAAACAGACAAAATATTAACTCCTTGGAAAGGCAGGAAATGCAACAGGTCCTGAACTACTGCAGTTTGCTGTAATGCCATGTGACGTGGCTGAATTTATCTGAATAATAGAGTAAACAAGCATGAAGGGATATAAGCCACAGCTGATGGTATGCAGCTGCCTAACTTGGTCTGTAAGGGTTTTTAAAACAATCCCCTTGTATAATACTTGGCTTTCCCTTTCTGTGTAGTCAGTACTCCCTTAGTGTGGAAAGTTTGGGAAAGAAGCTCTTTATTTTGCAGGTGGGCTGATCAAATGAGTGTCCAGCGTCTCAGGAGATAAAATTTGTTTTGTGGTTTGACTTGAGGAGGTGTCTTCTCCCCACCTCCATCTCAGTGAATTTAGAGATATTCCGCGGCAGTGTGACAGTCTTGATCAGCATTTTCTGCAGTCCCTACTTATTTCTACTTCCTATTTACTGCATGTGACATCTGCAGCAATTAGTAGTCAGTATGTCTTTGGCTGTAGTTGCTATATTGCTACATGATCACCCGATGATGGAACTCAAGAGAGAACTCCTGTTTTCTTTGTTTCCCCCTCTGCATCCTTCCACAGGAAACTAGGAACATCTCTGCCCAAATAATGAGAGCCTTGGTATCAATCTTAGATGCAATTTCCTTGTTTGTTTTTGCAGTTGCATGAAACGTTGGTTCTAAGCAGAGGCATTTTCCTGAAATATTAATGAGCTAGTTGGAGAAGATCAGCACAGACAACATTTGAAATGATCTTCATACGGCAGCTCATAGTATCAACAAATTAAAATAAAAAGTTGAACACATCTAAGAATGTGAAATATCTGACACATTATGCACATGCTGTTGTTGGCTAACATTTTTTCCACTCAACACTATGGAAAGATTGCCCATGCCGATCAATTAATGAATATGCCGGCTATTGAAAAGACATATAGGAATCTTTTGGAATAAGTGAAGAAACCCCTCTCCTTTACTGTCCCAAAATAAAGAAAAAATATACCCAATGTGTGCAGGATTTTGTTTTGCAGCGCTTCTCAGTGAGACTTTGCACTCTGTCCTTCATAGAGTTTATAAATTTAAATGATTCATTTGGATAGCGTTAGCCAGTTTTCTCCAGTTCCCAGGCAATCCTAAAGAATCAGCTAGCTTGTTTTGTTTTCAGTCTTGTCTCTCTTTGTTTAATATCTAAATGTTTACTCCAGTTCTTTCCTTCTTTGAAGTTTTAATATCATCCTCAACACAGGTGTTTTTCCCCAAGTTGAATCCATTCAAAAGTTTGATATATATACTTGCATAGCTTTATATTAGGAGTGAGTTATGCCACCTTTTGAAGTTGGTAGCAGCCGGAAAGTGCAGGGAGTTGTTTACAAAGGAGTCCATCGATTTATCCTTTTTTGTGGAATCATTCAAGCAGTAAGACCTGCACAGTCTGTTTGGCACAGTAGCTGCTCTAAGCTGGCCCTGTGCCCTCCTGCTGTTAGTCGGGGCAAAGGATGTGCCAGATCTCAGATTGTAACAGAGCAGAGCCTGCCTGCAAATCTGCTTGTAGTTAGCCTGGGGCCTTTTGGCAGCGGACTACAGCCGATTGATTTAGTTGCAATCCTTTTTCCTTAATATTTTCCATCTGGCCAACAATGACCTATAAAGACAGACACAAAACAGGGTTTGAATTATGAGGAGCGTGATAGTAAAATGCTTCCAAATTTCACTCTAGAACCTGCAGTAATGGAAGGCTGCACATTGGAGGAAAGTTTGCTTTAGTGTTGCAAAAAATTGAGTCTGATCAAAAGCACTAAGGCACTCACCCTTTGAGGTTATTAAAAGTAATAGAGCACAAATACCACTTTAATCAGACTGTCAACTTGTTTTGCTCTTCCTAGCAACATTTAATTGATTTCTTCTCATCTCAAACAGGTAAATAAGACTCATGGCTCTATTGGTATACTGGTAGTCATCTGTCTGACAGTTTCTATTTTACACTAAACTTTTAGGGCTAAACTAAATGATAGTAGTTCATGGCTGAGCAAGAGAATATGGGGAAACTGCCATTAAAATGGGAAAGTTTCCAAGCTGTGCAGTCATAAGTTTGAGGATTTTTGTTCTAGTGGTGTTGAGACATTGCCCTCAGATGTTGTAGATTCAAAATTCACACCTGTGTATTTCAGGCCATCCACGATGAGTGATTTTTCCCTTCTGCACTACTCCCTGACACATTGATTCCTGGGAAGCACAATTCTCATAGGGGCTATGCTTTCAGCTATCCTCTCAAACATATGGTATACTATATTCTTTTAAGGGTTTGTCAACACTAGGAAAATTTTGGAGGCCTGGTTCTACTCCCGTGCACTTCCAACAGTGACAATACTAATTCTTACCACCATGTTGCCCAGACCTTGGTGGTGCAGAAGAAAACTCCACATGTATTTCTGTAAGTGGCAGCAAGAGGCAAAGAATAGGCTTTGCAGAAGCTGATGCTGTTTGTTCACAGGAAATTTGGAATTTCTGTGGGTTAGTGAGGATGCTGCCATGCACCCCCTCTCCTCACACCCTACCATGTGCCTTCAAACATACAGCATCCTAAACATGAACTGCCTGCATGCTCTGAATTTGTGTTTACCAGCTTGTTTGGGTTGTCATGGGATGTTTCATCCCCTCTGTGCCCCATAGCAAAGGGAATTATGGGGTTTGTGGGATTTGAATGCTGCTTGAATGTGAGCATTTAGAAGAGGGGGAGGAGACTTAGTTTAGCAGCAGTCATCAGTGATGAGGCACACCAGTGGAATGAGCATTTTCAGTTAACAAAATGGCCCCTGCACAAGAGGAAGCTTGCATGGATAGCCCTTCCTAGAAAGAAGATCAACATGTAACTGAAGAGAGGGCAAACTTGCTCAAACTTAGTCTTACTGAATAAAATAAACTACCTATTTTTATTGGGAAGGAAACAAAAATCATTGCAGTCTAAGTGTGAGCGTGAGTTGAAGGGTTAGCTCCTCAGTTAAGTTTTACCTCAGAAACTGGTAGTGTCATTTGTTAGTTTGGAACAGTTCAGGAGGGCGACTGGCTCAGCATTGTTCCAATGAGGGAGTATGCGCCACACGTCTACAGCAGCCTTAGTGAAAAGTGGTGCTGATGACTAAATGGATGATGTTCCTTCCTGAGTATAAGGACTGATCCAGCCCTGAATACAAGGTGCTAAGCAGAACAGCTGTGCAATCCTAACCATGTGTGGTGCTTTTGCAGACATGGTAACATGGACATATTCTGGTATGAGTGAGTGCTTTACTCCCCCTCTTCCCAGGAAGCTTTTATTAACGTGCTGTATTGCAGAGTTCTTGTCCTGTACCATTTATCATTGCTGTCTGAGCGTTGCTACAGTCTACAGTAGGGTAGGCTGTGTTTCAATGATTCTTCCCTCTGTGGGAGTCTCATGCAGGACGCTTCTGGAAGTGGTACCTACCACTCCTGCAGTCCATCGCAAAAGTGCAGATACAAAGCATTTACTGAACCTGAAATTGGCTTTTTTTCTAATTTCTGGCCTTAGCAGTGGGGTGGTTATCTCTTCTGATGTCAAGGGGAGTGCTTCAGGTGCCATGGGAAACTGCCACTTGGGACCTGGTGCTCCTCTGAATGTTTGGCTTCTCAGTCCGAGTGCTCGCATTCTGGAAATTATACTGAAGGGTGCCAGGAAAGTGAAGGCCAGGACAGTGTCACAGCCTAGCTGTTCTCTTAGAAATACATTAGATTCTTGGAAGCGACTGATAGGTTTCTCATTTGTTTTTATCCTACACTCCATCCTTTTTTGACCTATTCCTTCATTGCTGCTACCTCTTAGGCCTGTTTCCCATCACCCTTAATCATGGCAACAACAAGATTGGAAATGGGGGAAGAATGCTGCATTCAAAGACCTAGGAAATGCATTTGTGATTGCACAGGTTTTTTAGTGTTCCACTGAATACCATTGGAATGTTTAGGGCTGTGATTGGCTTAAAGTCATTTACACAGTTTCAGTTTCTGGGCTAAACCTTGGAAATGGAAAGCAAGGATCGAATTAGTCAATGAAAGGGTGTTTAGCCTTTTAATAAATAATAATATAAACTTAGTTGCAACTTTTGAGCCATGTAGCCTCTCTCATAACATTCAGTCCTTTGAGGATGCAGAAAGCCTATCCAAGGCCCTAGAGTTTAAATGTCAAAGCAAATTTTACCAATTGCATTCTTTTTGCTGAATTTAAAAGAACAAAATTACTTTGTACCAAGGAGAGCTTATAACTGCAGCAAAAGTTATTTAATCTTAGTTATTTATTAATGCATTGAAATGTAAAAGTTATGCAAGTGCTAAATGTTAGTAATAATACTATTTGCTTGCTACTCAGTAAAATTGGCAAAGCAGAGAGTATTACATGCTGACCAAACTAGTCAAAAGGGAGTGTCATGCCTATTTACCATTAACTATTTCTACTTCGTTCATACTTAGCTGCCAAGTAATTGTAACAATAGTCATTAAGTTCTGTCACTTTGATTAACCCTTTGGCCCTGGGTGGGTTGGGAGTTCCTATTTTACACTAATGCATTTTGCATTAGCACATCACCTTGGGAAAACCCAATTCTCTGACTTCAAAGTGTTGAGGAGAGAACAGTAAATGCAGCCTGAAAGATCGTTTTCATGAATGGCTCACTTTGGTTTACACTCATAAGGTTTACAAAATGCATCTGTTGGGAGTGAGGCCATTCTCAAATTTGCTGACAGATGCACATAACATTTACCCAGTGAGACTACAAGGCAGCTTCCTCCTTCAAAAAACAAGAGCTGCCAAGAGCCCACAGGGCATGTACTAGTAATTACACAAGCTCCTGCTCATCCATGAGATGGAGAAAAGCATGGAAAGGCCCTCAGTTGGCTTTTGCATTGTGTTCAGTAGTGACCATGTTGCAGTCTCATTAAAATGACTGGGAAGGGACTTTTGGTAGCTTTGGAGGCAGCATTATCTAATGGACTGAGAATGGCATGGGGAGGCAGGAACTCAAGGTCTAGTTCCAGCTCTGCCATTGACTTACTGGGTGAGTCACAGGCTGTTTCCTTCACATCTGTAAAATGGGAATCTCACAGCTCTTTCACCAAGATAATCGGAAGAAGAATTGTGTGGGAGCTCAGAAGCTTCTCTTTCCTCACCAGTAGAAGTTGATCCAATAAAAGATATTAACTAATTCACCTTCTCTCTCCAATATCCTGTGGCCAGCATGGCTACAACATTGAAGATCAGTAAAGTGTCGTGAGTGTTAGTATTTGTGCAACATTCTGACAGTGTAAAATCTGGAGTATTCTCATAGAAGGATGTTAATGTGCAGCCTTACCCTTCAGTAGCTGGCAAAGTTGGTTGTTGAAAGGGAACAGTGCATAGTGGTAAAGGTCACGTTCTTAGGCATGGAAAAAAGGCAATAGTGTCTTTCGTTCCCTTTAACTTGAATACAATCCTTTGGGAAATCAACTCCTGACCGAATCCAGCAATAGCTTGCCTCCTGATGAGGGTGGTTCTCAGGCTCTATCTCCACAGTAAATCCTAGAATCTTGAATATAGCCATTTATTCTTTATCATAGATGCGTGGACCTGAAACCCAGCCTGCAGGAATGCCACACTCAGATTCTTGACTTTTACCTTTTTTAAATCAAACTAGAACACTCAACAAACCATTCCGTACATTTCAGGATAGAAATACTTCCTTCTACAGAGCAGCAAGAAAAGAGTGAATATTGAGAATTGAGCAGAACACTTTCATTGGGATTACATCCTACATACTTTCAGACTTGTAATCCATACAGTCCAACACTATGTAAGAGTTGTTCATCCATCTTAGTTGAAAAATGCATAGCATACAATATCTACTGTTAATGACAAATCAGTATTAAAGTAGCTGAGCTCCTACAGAGTAAGCATAACCAAAATCACTGGGTTTAATTGTGCGCCATTTAGGAAAGGAAATGAGCACTTACAAAGGTTTCAGTGGTCTGGGAGAGATGGGGTATAGTCTTGGCTTCATGCACATGTCAGATCCACCATGTCAATAGCTTCCACTTGGATCTGTAACCCAGATACTAGTGGCATCATATCACTTTGATTTTCCAGTTCACTGTACTATTTTAGTGTTAGGTGCCCTATTTTTTTACTAGTTTAAATTGACTGTCTGAATGAAAGAGAACCTTAGGCATGGAAATAATGGTCTCTGAAAGCCTTTGCACCTGGACTGTTTTTACATGGTGGCTGCAAAACTCCCTGAATGCTTTTCAGTAATGGTGAAAATTAGCTTAATTGTATTACTGTATATAAAGAATATTTAAAAGCACATGGGTTTTATAAGTGTTCTTCCCAGCTTTGAAGACAAATGTTTTTCATAAAGCCTTACTCTTCACTCAGATCAAACCTAATTTGACCCAGGAACAGAGAGATCTGTGGAGAGTATTACCTCAAGAAAAACCCCAGTTCTTTTTGCTGAAAAGTTATTTCCTGGGCTCTTATGATACATTTTAGCATGCATGACAGAAGTCTTTTAAAAGGACTCTGTTAAGGCAGGATGAGTTTTGATGGAAACAGATGGAAACATTTGCTTTTCCTAAATGAGGTCTGCGTGACTGTTGTGTCCACCACTCCTGAAAGTCAGGCACTGTGCCCTCTTGGTCTGTAATCATCAGTGCTGATTTCTCTGAGCTCACATCCCACCCAGCCTCCAGTATAGGTGTGATGTGGCTGGAGGACTGTGTTTAGTATAGTTTTGAACTCCAGAGATAGCTGGCTGGAAATAGATTGTGTTGGTTCACAGCAAGTAAAGTGATTTTTGTGACTTTCAGTTCTCCCATTCCCATGGTATGTTCTAGCCACAGTTGCGGGAACCCCATGGTATCAACATAGGCTTGGTGGTCTGCTAATTTGTGTTGTCAGAGCAGACAGTAGAAAGTAAAGTTTTGATGCATTGTGTTACTTGATGTTGTGACAATAACTATAACTCAGGTTACCTGAATCTGTTATAAAGAGGCATCTGCAGTGTTAGTGAGCACAGAATGCCCATTTACAATGGTGAATTCACACCTAGTGCAAGGGAACCACATGAAACTATGCTATCCTTAAGCCCCATTTCTTGTCCAATGAGAGGAAAATGTGGCTCAGTGGAATATTATTTCTAGAAGCAGATAGTATCTCGTCCCTTTAATAACTATTTGAAATCTCCCTCTTTCCCTCTGTCAGTAGATAGTAGTTCTTGTTAAGCCTCTAAGAATTAACACAGTTACAAGGAGCAGAGAATTAAACCCCCCTGCACATCACTGTGAAACTACCAGTGTAGTTTTTCTAGGGGTGTGATAGTATGATATAAAATATTCTCGCCCAAAAATCTAAGTTGCTCATAAATTATTCTCAGTGTGCTTGCCTCGCCTGTGCCTTTATGAACAAAATATTTGTCATCATGACCTTAAAGTTAGCTTTTCCTGTAAACTTGCACCTGAATTTGTCCATGCTGTCGTTCATAGGAATGACATTGATGCATGGAACTGAGGTCTTAGTAACATATACGATCCCTTCTGATAAGTGCTGAGTTACGGCTGTGTTTCTGGGGGCAGATGCTGTCGTTTTAAGCTTTCAATGATAATAAGCCTTCATGGTTACTACCAGAACGTAGGTTGCTTGCATCTGACTTTGTTCCTGTTGTTTGTTTTTCTAGACACTGTTCTGATACTTCCGGTTACTTTTCAAATCTTAGCTAACCACCACTTCCACCCTTTGGTGTGAATGTTCCTCTCTCCCAGATCTTGGCATTGACATGACATGGTATTGATGACAGTAAGGGAGTGGTGGTACTTGGGGCGCTTTGAAATATAACTTTGACTGTCAGGCATCAGTGGGTCTCTGAAGTGGTTAAAGTTAGTCTGTGATTCTCTTCAGACTTATATTTCTTATATCCTAAGGTTTTTGATTGCTTCTCAAGTTCAGATTTTCAATGTCAACTTTTGTGGTTGACTGGTCAGTGCTGACTATTCAAGAGAGGGTGGGAAAACACTGTAGTAAATGAGAATTGGGAGGGAAAACACTAGTAAATGAGAATTGCCCTTGGGGTATGATTAGCTTCAATTATGGACAGCATAGCAGATGCTGAATAATTTTTTAACTAGTCGATACATCTCACTAGTAGTTGAACAAAGATTCCAAGAATTTTTAAGTGTGGCTCTTGAGTGTGCAACTTTGGATGTGTCAAATTTTTCTCCCTCATTGGAACATTAAGTTCATAGGAATTGCAGGGTCATGATACTGTAGAATATGGCATGGTTTTACTGTTTCCAGATCTCATTTAAAGAAAAGTCCAGTATATCTTATGAATTTTGTTCATGTGGAGCACCTTTAATGTACTGAGAAGCTGATGATGCTGTTAAAGTATGAGCTTTCATATCCAACTTGATATTGAAATACGTAGGGCATTCCAAGGGGTATTTGATTTGAGGTTTGAATGAGAGGGTGAAGAGTCTTTGGTCACAGAAGCAGAGAAATCTGTGTAGGCAAACCTGCCACCTCAGCTTCTGATGGACGTTGAACTAGTTTTTGCTCCCTGAAGGAAACGGGATGGATTTCAACTGACGCCAGATGTCTTAAACTTAGTGGGTATCTCAGATTGTCTGGCACATCTGGAGTTCTCTTTTCCAGCACTTTTATGTAAACTTTTTAACTTCTTTAGAAGAAGAGGGATTCCTTGACAGCTAAGCCTTTGGAATCCCTTCTGCGTAAATGAAGGAGCTCCTGCACTGCCAGTTCTATAGTGATCTCCAGGTTCTCTTGCTGTCTAACATATCTTGCTGTTTGAGTCAGGCCCCTCTGCCAAACTGTTAACATTTCTTTTGTAACTGATTTTGTCATGTCCAGGAGATTTACTGCCTGCAGCAGCTGCAATTCTCTGTATAAGGCTGTTCCCTGCCCTCTCATTAATTGTCAGCTGGGGCTTTTTTAGAGTCTTACTACTGGCCAGGTTAAAACACTGTTCAAGTATTTCTGTTGGCATCAAGTAAAATATTATCATTGTTATGTTTATAATTCCAAGACCATCCAGTTTCACTTGATAAATCTTGCCTATCATTTGTCAAACACTTTGAGTTCATTTCAACATCTCCATCTTCTCATCAAATGTGCTCTGAGATTTCTCCTGTGCTTAAATGCTGCCCTTTATTTCTGTGATTATTAATGTCTTTGTACTTGTAAGAGTTAATATTTGGTTGGTAAATGCAAGCAGACATTTTTTTCTTCTGTCTGTACCTTTATTAGGTGTTGCAATCCCTTGTCTTTGTTCTCAAACATTCTCACGTTAGAACTTCCTCCCTTAGTTTTACACTAAGAAATTAAGAGCAGTTGTACAGCTCTGTTTGTTGAAAAGGGACAGGAGGCCACATGATCGTGCAAGAGTTTATGGGGCCCTTCCACTTAATTTCACATACAGTAGTTGAATAAAGTGGAAAATTTTGTTTGTTTGTTTTTTAAAGTCCCCTTTGTTTCGTAAGCATAATGCTTTAAGTTTCAGAGCTCTCATTCCAAAGTACTAAATCCAGGCATGAAGATGTGTATGGAAAGAAACATTCGTACTTACTGGTTCAGAGCACAGTGAGGATGTGCCTGAGCGCCAAAGGAGTCTTAAAAGCTGGGAGCATGAGAACAGGAAAGATGAGAACTAGGGGCTCTATTGATCGCATTGGAGCAGCGGCTTCCTTACCCTATCAGAAGTGGTAGGGGGTCTGTCTGGGAATACCTTCTTCACTTCCCTGAATGGTTCCACATAAACGTGGCTAGGGTGCCTTTTTGGTCCTCCGCTTTGAGTCTTCTATACAGGGATCTGAGAGAAGAAAGAGAGGAAAGCATCTGACAAAGTGGGATTTTCTCCCATGAAAGCTCATGCAAAAAATAAATCTGTTAGTCTTTAAGTGCCACAGGACTCTTTTTTGGTGGACTAGACTAACACGGCTGCCCCTTTGGAACTAGGGAGCTACCTCCACTTTTGTCCGCTACAGTTTCTAGTCTACTGGATCTGGTTTTTGTTTGTAAATTAAATTAACTCTAGCATCAGGTGGAGACTTAGCTGAAATATTCAGCTGGCAAAATATTGCAAGTTGTGTTATAGGGTTGTCCGTTCTATGGCCTGTGGGCCAGAATCCGGTCCACCAAAGGCTCTTATCTGGCCCATGGAGCCACTGCACAGTCTTCTGTGGGCTATGCGCGGCTAGGCATGTGAAAAAAAATTTGCTCATCAGCTCCCAAGTGAGAAAAGAATTGCAGTGTGGCTCCTTATCCAAAAAGGTTGGACACCCCTGTCAGAAGTTGGAAAACTTTGATCTAGAAAGGGGTGGCTCACTGATCCATCACAAAAAATTGGAAGATGCCTCTCTGAGGTCATGCAACTTGCAATGCAGGCAACTTTACTGGCTCAAAAATCACTAAGCCATATCTGTTTAAGAGAAGATGTCTGCTAAACTGAGTAAGAAGTTTGTTTTACACTGATCCTTAATTGTCTGTGTGCATATGGCGTATGTTCCAGCATTAATCATATAAACAAAGAAATTTTATTTTGTATATCTATATTGAGATACTGTAGATGTGGATTTGTATGCTAAAAGGTTGTACTCTTATTGTTCAGCTACTTGAGAGGCGTATGGTTCCAGACTGCTTTTAGAAATAGGCATATAAGGATGTGTAGTCAATTGGTTTGGAGTATTTTCCATGAAAATCCTAAGTGAAATATTCTGGTTCTCTGTCAGATAGTAAAAGAGTTTTTTGGTTTGTTTTTTTTGGATTTTTTTTCTCCCTCCCATAGTTTGTTCATACATTGCATGGGGTGTTCCTGTTTTGGAGAATGAGACGGGGTGGAGGTGCTGGGTCAAAAAGTACTATGCGATATTCCAAACTGTAATGCTGAAGTTTCTTTAAATTAGTTTTATTTAGATGAATTCACAGTGCAGCTGCACTGGACTCCTTTTCAAAGTATTGGAGTGACCACAAAGAATTCCGGAGAGGGTGACAGCTCTGTCAAACTCAGACTTCAGTCTCCATTTGTGATGTACCAATTAGATGTTAGCAAACCAACAAAAGATCCCTCAAAATTGTTACTGGAAGCTGCCCTTTCACATTTTATTTTAACTATAAAAAAAAAAAAGGCAATTGTTACATCATAACTCTCCATTGTTAAAGTTTTCTGGCTTCATGTTATAGATGTATTCAACTCCATTGGTCTGTCTTTTGTGAGGAGGTCTGCTGCTCTGTTTCTAGAGCTAGAGTAGCTGTTTGAGGAAGAGCCATGTTCGATAATGATATTAAGTGAAATCTGGATTCTTTGTGCTCGTGAGGTTGAGGTTTACTGAAGCTGGTTATATTTCCTCACACTGGATGAGAAGAGGAAGTTTATTCTCCAATTGCTGCTGTTGAGATTTTCAATATGCAGTGATACGTGGTGGCCTACTTTATAAAGTTTATTTTTATTGACATTCAGTTGTATAATCTGAAGATGCTGCAGAAGACAAGATATATGAGCACCTGTTAACAGTCAAGTTCTTTAAAATCTGTGGTCAGGTCTTCTCTTTGACATAACTTCAGGGATTACAAATGTAAACTGCAGAACTTTAAGTAAAATCTCGTGTGATGCTGGGACTAAACAAATTGTGCACCATGAAAATATCAGTTGGGCATTCATCAAAAGGAAGTTAGAACAAAACTAAAGGTAATATTGAGAGGGGAAGAAATCCACAAAAGCAAGAGAAGGAATGGATTCAGGTGGCCTCTTTAAAATGAGAAATGCATTGAGCATAGGGCCATTTTTGAATGAATTAGTCTCTGATTTACAGACAAAACTTGAATCCCTGTATCCCAGAAATCTAGAAATAAAGGCTTATGTTCAAAGAAGATTGTTGGCTGATTCTGTAGTAGGAAAGCCTGCATCTCATCAACATGCGCAGATGTTGCTATGGAGATGTGTGTATGTATTTAAGCTGGCAAGTGTGAGAATGTGTCGATATAATAGACTGAGAGTCTATAACAGTAGAAAAGAGAATAATAATGTATTGAGTTCCACAAAGTGTAGGGGAAGACATTAGAACTTACAAATGGCTAAGTTGGGAATTTAGCATGCAAGTAATTCCCAAATGAGCCGGGCAAATTATCACATTGTTTTTCAATTTCATTTTGTAAGAGAGAGTGCAAGAAGCATCAAACGTATGTTTGACCTGACATTTTAGAAAACTTCATAACTAGCTCACCATTGCAAAGGAAATAACAGGCATACAAAGGGTTCACTATTTACTTAAAAACAGGATTATTTCTGACAGTTCATATTTAGGCCCTTTTAAATTCCATTTGGTTAACCAGATCTATACAAGCTTTTTAGCCCGGAAAATAAATAAATAAATAAATATATAAAATTTATTTATTTAAAATTAATCATTTTATTTCTTTGCTCATCCTTTATTGCATAGGCGGAAAAAGTTATTTTGATGCTCCAAATGCTTGCCTGCTGTTTAAAATGGCATAGTAATCATTTTATGTAAAGCCACCAAACTTCAAGGAGACTTATAAGCAGATGAAATGACAAGGCCCTTGTGCCATGCATTTCACATTCTAATTCGGTGAACCCAAGTAAGCCCAGATTTGGGCAGTAGGGGTAAATCTGTTTGGGAAGGGGAATATTATTCAGTACAAGGAGAAAACTGCTCTGGGTGTGAATGGGAGGGAGTAGAGTCACGTTGATTGGTAACTTTATTGTATAATTACAACAAATCTTAAAATAGTGAAATACTGCATTTTGATAATGAAAAGAGAAGTATTTAAATTTCATTTAAAAACATAGTATTTAAAAATATAAGTTTCAAGTTCAGGGTGCTAGTATTTCTCCTGAAAGAACTGGTGACATTGTAAGTGTCTGAAGTCAGGTAAGGAATGCAGGTTTCTCCTCTGTGTTGAGATCATGTGATGCCATAGCTCTTGCTGGTGAAAGAATGCAACGAACTTCATTCAGTTTCCGCAGACAGGTAGCACCTCCCCTATCTTCACCAGATCTCTGTTTGCTTTTAAATATATCTTATTTATAGTTACGTTTTTTTTCCTGGTAACAATTTAATGTCTTGAACAGTGTTACTGATCAGAATGGCTATTGAGGATGAGTACAAGTAACTAGCTATTGGTGCAAGGCATGCACACAAGTGAGTCTGATTTCTTGGGAGAAGTTAACTCACTAGAGAGGCCAAAGCTTTGACTCATGGGGCCTTTTGGATCTTAGTAGTGTTTTGTAACTGCTTGAACCAATTCAAATCAAATCAAATCATAGGGCTGGAAGGGACCTTGTGAGATCATCGAGTCCAACCCCCTGGGAATTGAACCTAGGACCGTCTGCATGTTAAGCAGAGGTGCTAGCCACTACACTATTTGCAGGGCAATTGTCATGTCTTCTAACTCTTGAATGAATGCACTGAGGTTGTTTCTAGAGCCTCTGAACCCAGTACTTGTCCGATGTATGTCTATGCTGCAAAAGAAGATAGATGGGAGTGACTGACCACAGGCTAGCGGATTCAGGCACATGCAATGGGTCTAAAGATAGCAATTTAGATGTACAGGGTGGAGCTGGTGATTGGGCTCTGAGCCCCGGTGAGATTGGGGGTGGGGACCTGAACACCTACATTGCTTTTTTAAGGCTCTTAGCATGCTTCTGAGCCAATTGACCCACATTGTGATATGCTTCAGTTTTTTATTCTGTTTTTCACAGTGTACTCTCTGTGTTGCCTATATGACCTCAAGTGGTACTGGCAAAGGAATTTTTGATAAATTCTCTCCTTTTGTCACTCTGGTGTAAATCAGGAATAACTCCACTGAAATCAGTAGAGATGCATATATTAATTTATTCAGAAAGAAAAGCTAGCTCACTATTCATATATTCCAAGCTTTGTGGGCCACTGGACTGAGCCAAGGACTGGGGTCCAGGAAGTCCTTCAGTCTAATCCTAGCTCTGGTGCTTGCTTGCGGCATGCTTTGGGCAAGTTAGGTAACTTCACTGTTTTGAGTTTCCCCATCTCTAAAATGTACTTAACCTTTAGTTATGCTTCATAATGGTGATGAAAATTAATGTTTGTACTGTTATGATAATTGTTTATTAAAAAGATTCTGCCTGTATAGCACACTATAGATATAATACAGGTTAGTAAGACTCCCCATTGATTTGAAAGGAACCTTGTTTAATTTGTTCCATAAATAGCTTCCAAAACTGCCTACATTATAAATCTGAATACTTTTATAGAATGTTGTCTGGGGATGCCACCGGCATGCTGTAGTGATACAGCAAATAAAATGCCAGGGCTGTCAATGTTAAAGCACAAAATTAGATATATAAAGGGATGCTAAAATACATAGTGATGTTTAATTTCAAACCCTCTTTTTAAATGTGGCCACTTCATTCTTGAGCTACCCATTGAGCTCTGGTTTTGTGGGAGTGTTTTGTTGATTCACTGTCAATCTTACTGTTTTGGGTTTTTTTTAATGATTTCATGGAGTCCTAGAGCTTTCGGTTTTGACGAAAGATTGAATTCATGGTTGTGTAATTCTGTATCTCACAAGCATAGTTGTTATTTTGGAATTGTTTGTTCCTTCCCAATGGGTGTTCATTACAACTAATGGTTAAAGATCTCTTCCCTGACTTGGAGGGATTTACCAAGGGATGATAGTGACTAGAAAGCCCCTCTCCCATCCACTGTGTGTTCTTTTGCCTTGCCGTTACACCTGACCTTAGGAGTGCCTAGTACTGGGGAGATAGCCAGAGTGATTTAGAAGATCACATGCTTCTTCTCCAATCTAATGAGCACTTTTAAAAAAAATCAAAAGAAAATCTAATAGCGGAATCTTCACATTTCAAAGGGGGGTATGTTGTAGAAACTTCCAATTCATTAGCAATGCCTCATAACTGGAATAGAAACAGCTGCTTTTTGTTGAGATAAAACAAATCTCTCCTTATCTTTTGGCACCTTGTTTCTTCAGAGGTAAGTGAGAGAGCATATTAAAAGATTTACCTTTGTTTTTTACAAAACACCTTGCAATAAGTTAAGCATTTGTTTATTTGAATTTTTTGGACAATTTCATTTTCCTGAAATGGTCCCTTTCCTCTAAATGGAAGGAGATCACTATAATACAGCTCTTGTTTTTGTGGTATTTAACCCCCCCCCCCGGGCTCATATTAGTTCCATGCCATATTTTAGCCAGAAGGATGCATCCGTAGGCTCAGAGGGCTATAGTGTCTTGTCTTGAAGCCCAAGAGCAATCGCCTTAGAGACAAAACAAACAAGTAGTCCTGTTTCGCTTGTAAAGAGTAACACATTTTATTTATCCCACGAACCTTCGTGGGAGCATCTGACGAAGTGAGATTTTCTCTCTCAGAAGCTCACACAATAAATAAATTTGTTAGTCTTTAAAAGTGCCACAGGACTCCTTGTTTGTTTTGTTGAATTAAACTGACAGGGCTACCCCTTTGGAACTCCTTAAAGATGTTTTTGCAGTTTGCAGGCTCAGGGACCAGAAGCTTCTCACTACAGGCCTACTGTGTGCTCAGCACTGCTACTGACCCACTGGGCTTGCTGCTTTTGTGTGTGTGCGTGCATGCACACGCACTCACACATGCACTTGAACTTTATTTGTGACTGGTGGGAGCAGTTGCACTTCATTTCAATAAAAGTTAAGCTCAAACATTTGTAAAAGATAAAGTGTTAGCTTCAGTGTGCTTGCCTAATGACAGATTTTAGATTCTTATTGCTCTTGCTCTCCTTTACATTAATAGAGCATACTAAATCCTGTTGGCTTAAGTCTTGTCCAATTAGTTAACTAAGAACAATACATAACATACCTTCAGCCAGCGAGGCATATGGAATTATTTGCAGTTTTTAGCTTGAAAGAGTCATTCACTGAGGAACAGCTTAAAAAAAAATGCTGCTGACACATTTATGTTCTACATCTTTCTTTCCCTTTTGCTTTAATTCAGTCTTTGAAATGAAGTCTCCGTTTCAGTCCTAGTGATAAGTCTGCAAGAGTAATAATAAAAAACATTTTTATTAACCCCCAGAGCAATTGTATATGACAGGCATAATTTTAAAGGTAATTATTAAGCATACACATACATTTGAAATACTTTTTATTTCTCCCTAGCGCAGTGAGTACGTTGGACATTAATGTGTCTGATCTCTGTTTAGAGTGAATTCAGTAAACATATTGTGTGTTGATTCAGCAAATGCATTCCTTCTACAAGTGTGTATCAGTTTGTTTATTTCTCTGCATTACTTGTTATAATAGTAATGGCATAGTGGGTGGCACAAAAGTTGTGGGTTTTAGAAGCTGAATCTCCTGAAGTGAATTAGAGAAAACAATGTGATATGCCATCCTATTTTAAACTATTTTAAAAGGTCTCAATCTATGCTACTTCTGAAAAATCTAAAAGCCATATGCAAACATCAGCTATACTTGCAAGTTCTGTTGCTTAAGTGTGTCTGTGAACAGAGTTTGCCAACAACTATAACTGTAAATTCAAGTGGGATAGAGTGAGAGAGAGAGAGAGGGTATTTAAGACATTAAAACCAACATTTGCTACTGTTGTATTTTTAAATTCAGTCCTGTGCTAGTTAAGTTCTGTATATCAGACAGCTCGAGGGCAGAAGGTTTCCCCTGAGAGACCATTTTAGTTCTCAAGATGAATGTTTGCTTGTTTACAATACTGATAATTAGGCTTCCTTCAATACTTTAGTGCAAGATACATGATAAGAGAGAAGAGGCCAGTGGAGGTACTTCTCTTCAGAGCTTCATTGCTGACAGCGTTACATAATGCTCATTTTCTCCACAGAAAATTCAGTTCATACTTTATACAGCTCCCTTCCTCCTATGGAGTAGAATGGAGGATAGAAGTATTGGAATGAAAGATTGAAAAATGTTCATCTTGCTAATGTGCAACACGCTATAGATGAAAAATTCTCTTGCTTTACCTCCCCAGATTATCTTAACTTTCTTCCATTCTGGGGTACAGTTAGAGGACATGCTCTTAAGTCAGTTACACTGATGAAACAGCTGCTTCCCTACACATAAGAGACATAAGTAGAGTAATATCTTAAAAAAGATTGGAATTAAAGTTGGCCAAAATACAGCATTTTTATCTGTGCGACAGCTAATGTTGAATGATATCTTCTGCTTAAAATATGACTAAAAGTGAAACTTAGATTTGTGAGCTGTGGCAATTGCTGATTGCACCCCTGCATTTTTGCTGTGTAGGGCTAGGATACAGAATGCTTCTGGATAATATAAAATCTTCCCCACTTTTCAACAAATATTCTTGTGAAGCACAAACGTACGACATGCAGCAGTTGTGTGGTGATGCCGGTGGGTCTTTTTTCTGGGTGCATCAGGGCTGGATTAAGCCATACTAAGGCCCTAAGCCATGTCAAGATTCAGAGGCCCAATACCATAAAAAATAGAGGGAAAAAAGTGCATTACATTATAGCAGAAAGGGTAATGAAAAAATAAATGACAGATTATTGTATTTGCATATATACATTGGCAAGGATGCAACAAAAAACTATATAAAACATACATCTTGCAAAAATTCTTACTTGCATTATCAAATACCATATTTAGTGACCCCTCATAATGTGAGGCTCTAAGCTTTCACTTACTTGGCCTGTGCCTAAATGTAGCACTGGGGTACACTGTAATTTACATTTGTTTTTACAAACAGATTTGAACTTGGGTCTTTGCTGTTGCCTGGATGCTCTTGTACATTATTGTTTTTTCCATTAGAGTTCTTTAAAAATAAAACATTTTGCATTAAAAGCTGTAGTACAGTGAAGTTGTCTTATAAAGTTCTGACTGAGCTTAATCATTTTGAGACATGGAACTAATGGTCTTTTGTATTTTAAAGGAGTGTACTAAAAAGGTGATGACATATGAGTTACTGAATAAGGTACTGTGCAACATGAGCAGCAGAGTTTGTGCAGATGTTATATAGTGTAAAAAGCAGTTTTCCTGTGCCCATATTTGCTTATTTTTTTTATGTAAATAACCATGTTTCCTTCAGACTGGCCTGTCTCCAGCTACATGGCTGGGTTGCATGCTGAGATGTTTCTGTGGAAGGGAAAAGCAAAGTGTGAGGGGAGCCATCTCCCATCCATTAGACAGGAGAGAGTTTAATTTGATTTTAGTGATTAGTGGCAAGTATTGTCTTTTAAAAATATGAGGGCATCTTGCTGAGAGAACTTAAACAGATACAGAATGTGGCCCTGGAATAGAACAATTTCAGGTTCAGCAGCATTGTTTCCTTAGCACTTAGGTTGTTTTTTTTTCCTAGTAATGTTCTGATTTATGCTCACTAGAGTCTTTGAACTTCAACTGTCTGGAATAATCTCTACTTTATTATTTATTTTAATGTTGCTTGAAACAGGGTCACTTTTTTTTTTCCTGTGGTGCTCTGGGCAATTTCACTGCAGAGCTCTTCCCTTCCTTTGTTTAACCTGTGACCTGTGAAAACAAGAGTTAATCAAAAGTTCTAAGGTAGCTAAGAGGAAGGGGAAGTGTTCGGTTACAAATTAAATATGAGCAAGTCATAAGCCATAAATCCACGGCAGTGCTACCAGTTGTGCTACTTAAGTCGCATGTGGTACGAAGAGTTTTGGTTAGAAATTCAGCCTGTGTGTGCATGGGGTTTTTGTTTGCTTGTTTTTTAAGGACATGTTACATGCTGGTCTTCTCTAAGATAAAATCCACATGTGCTTTCAGCTGGCATCTGAAAACATGTCATCTACTTCTTTGCTTTTTGGTGGTGACTTTTTTTGCTGCTTAGGTGTATCATCGCTATTTAGTGAATGGAGGCAGACAGAGAAGTAAACTGGAATAAGTCACCAGGTAAAACTGTTGAATTTGGTAAGAAAAATGAGGTTGAGGCAGCTTCTGTAGCATGAGAAAAAGTTTCAGTGATAGTGAGAAAAAGAATGAAAAGAGAGCTAAAATGAGTTTACAGCAGAAATTCTTAGCATTGTCATTTATTGTGACTGTGACGAGACCACGCTTTTGTCACACCTTCAAAACTAGATGGCCCTTAAGCTTAAAACAAAACTACACGTAAAAGCTGCTGGCAAGTGTTTTGGTGTTTTATACTAAAATATACGAAGTCAGCTGTTCAGTGAGAATTAGCTTCATATTATTCTAATTATATCTTTTAATTCAAGTTGTTACGATTGGATTGGAAATTTTTATATCAGCTCTTAAAGATGAGAATGCAAGAAGACCACACCATGAAATTCAAGGATTGATTCTGCAGGGTTTTTGTTCAACCGTTTCCTTCCAATGCCTGTTTGAAGACCTCTTTGGTCTATCTTTTGAAAGTGTGAGCATGTGTTTATCTGTACCTAATATGAAGTATATAATGATCTGATGTCACCATACTCACCAGTGAGTTTTGTGAGTCTTCCCAATGAAGTATTATTTAAACCTCCCTTCTGTAACATGGCATAATTTATTTGGAGTGTACCATACATTTTATAGAGTAGCTGTTCTTCAAATTCATCTTAACAACCTGGCTCTGGGCATTCTAAATAATTACAGTCTGTCCGTCCATGTCCCCCCCCCCCCCGGCGGGGGGGGGGTAAGTCGGTCCATTGCTTGACCCATCTCTTCCTGCAACAGAGATGGTACTTGCACAGTATTTTGAGTCTCAAATAGTTCTTACAGCCTATGTTGAGCATATAAAATTTTATTGGGGATGCTTTTTGTGTTCATTCACTTGTAAAGCCGAACTCCGATAGCACCATGAATCCAGCAACAGAAACCTATAGGACCTTCCCCCCCCCACACACAAAAAAGTAATGCATTTAAAGAAGCATCTACAGTACAAATTATGAAAAATAAATTGTGAAGTGCTATCCCTTTAAATGTTTGAGCTCTCCCCAATGCAAATCCTCACATTCCTGTTACTTTCAGTTTTTCAGGTAAAATAATGTGATCAGGAGAGTTATGTTTTTGTTAATTCCCTCTGTGACTGTGTCTATCTCTTCCTCTGTTGGGTCCACAACTACAACATTGGTGATTGCAGGATTTCTATCCCATGTGTGTTCAGTGCTTGCTGTGCAAGAAGAAGAAGAAAAAGAAAGCAAATACTATGTGGAAGGGGACACGGTGTTCACCAAGGGCACAGGGTGACAGACTGCTGTTCTTGCTCCTAGGATAGAGGGAATCAGCCAACTAGAGAGGAGGAAGTAGGTAAATAAAGATAGAGCAAAGGGGAAGAATTCTGCAATTATTGCAAGAACTGTTCAAACAGAACAATGAAGTGGAAGCAAGCAATCATCTTTAGAGCCCTGTGCAGATACAAAAAATGTGGATCCGCATCCAATCCACATCCACTCAGTGACAGCATCTATCTAGTCTGTGATCTGTGTACCATGTTTTATCTATATCTGTAACTGCATCCATACCTGAGTTTGGGCTCACAGTCAGCATATTAGCCTTTGATTGGCTCATTCCCCACATGGGTCTCACCCTCTTTTGCCTTTTCTTGTTAGCAGTTCATGCGCTGTGCTGTCAATCAGATTTCTTTGGCCACCAGTGAAATCTCTGACAGCACGGTATGCGAACTGCAAACAAGAAAAGGAAGTAGTATGCAGGGAAGCCATGGGGAATGAGCCAGTCAAAGGGCAGCATGCTGACTGACTGACAGTGAGCAGTGACTCTCCAAGTCCCAGCCTGCTGTGACTGAGACTCTGATTGGCTGGCAGAGCACAATCAGAGCTGAGCTATGGTTAGCTAGAGAGCTTCCTTGTTCCCCTGTGTGCTGCTGACACAAATCAGAGCATCAGCTGCAGTGATGAATTGCACCCTGGATGGAAAAAAATAGAACCCTCATCTGCGGATCAATCCACAGCAATGGGTCTGCAATTATCCTCTCCCACATCTGCGGATGCAGACACCCATAGATCAGCAGTGGATACCTGTGGATCTGCAAGGTTCTAATGGTCTTTTGTTGACCACATGCAAGCAGGCAGACAGGCAGAGGAAGCAGGGAAAAATTTAGCCTGTACTGAGGGTCTGTAGCCGGGAGAGGGAGCCAAAGTGAAGCAAAAGAAATAATTCTGCGTTTTGCAGTGTAAGCACACTGCCAGCAGTGGGTGATACAGTCCAGAAAGCTCATAGTTTTTTAAGAAAAAGAGAAGAGAGAATTTCCCTATGGGAGAGGTGTCTAGAAGGGTGATGGCACAAACAGCCTGAGAAGCTCTCAACGTTATCTTCAGAATTTGGAAGTCCCATACCTATCTGTATTGTGGACATTTTATCAAACTGATGGATCATCTCCTGTTATTTTCATATTGTGGACCAAACATGGAATTGCCAGTTGTATGCGGTGATGGGCATTTCTACTTCAAGCTCATTCCTCTGCTGTTCAGTTTTGCAGAGAAACTAAACATGCTGGTGCTGATGGATTGTCATGCTTGCCATACTTACGCTGTCCTCAGTCCAAAGGAACATCAGATAAAGTGTTGTATCTCACTTGGATTGGCAGGTTACTCATCACCCGCAGACACATCAACAAAGAAACTGCTAAGGACGATGTGCTTTCTCTTAGGAAGGAAATAGTGCTACATGGTATAAAGTTGGATCAGAAGAATCCCCAGTTTACACAATTAGCCGTAGTCTACGCTTGCTGCACTTTTTTGTGGCAGTCGACAGGAGATTAATTGGGTACGTAAAATATCTCGTGTATCTCCTGACGACTCACTAATCCTTTCCTACACATTAGGGTAAGCAGACCGGAAATGCCTTCCATTCAGCTTACAGTCCTCTAGTTCCAGGGCTGGAGTTGCTACAGCGATTTCAGGAGCAATTTACGGGTTTACACTGACAGTTCGATTGTACCCAGCAGATTGCACTGACAACATCGATTTTGTTGCTGTCAGTATAGACATACTTTTAGTGTCACATCAAGATGAAATATCTGGGAATCATGGTTGCCAATTTTGGGGAATGTGAGTGATGATTAAAAGATCACTTCAAGCTCAGATTTTGGAAGCCATTCACACAAATCAGTTTGGTTTTTACAGATGAAACCATAGCCTGGACTCATGTCTGCTGTTGGTTGGTCAGCTAAGTGCTATACTGTATGGCAGCAAATTCAGCATGACCCTTTCTTGCCACAGTCCCTGGTTGCGGCCTCAGTTGCCATGGGTGCATTGACATAGACTTTGTTGGACCGTTAGAAGGTTATAAGGTTTTGATCATATCAACACCAATTTGAAATGACCAGAAGTTTTCAGAATAACTTTCACTATAGCTACCAAGACAAGTTCAAGTTTATGCTTTGTTTAGCCAACTTGGTGTACTGTTAGAGTTAGTGAGTGACAATGGAGCTCAGTTCTTTTGTGGAGAATTTGGGGTTCTTGGCTTCCAGTGGAATTCAGCATATATGTTCTGCTTCATATCATCCTGCTATAAACAGATTAGCACATTTCTTTTTACAAACACTTAACCATACCCTCAGAGTTAAAAAGTCTACTTTGAGTCATCAGCAGAAATTGAATGGTTTCTTGCTTGTCTACAGGAACACCCCACAAATCTTTGCATATCTGTTACATCCTGACATTGCCTCACAAGTAGCCAAATCCCAAGTTATCCCACATTCATTGATGCAGGACTCATCATTGTTCTTTTCAAGTAGGAGACTTTGGCCTGGTCTAAACTGGGAAATTCAGTTGGTATAACTGTGTCACTCTGGGATGTGAAAAGATTACCCTCCTGAACACTCAAACCCTGTGGTAGACAATGATAGGTTAATTAGATATCATCTTGGTGAGGTGGATTATGTATGCCAACAGGAGAAGCCCTCCTTTGCTTATGAGCCTTTGGTGAAGGGCCTCATCAGAGGCTTTCTGAAAAATCTAAGTACATTACATCCACTAGATCACCCTTGTCCATATATCTGTTGACCATGTGGAGTATTCTAGTTGATCAGTGAGGCATGATTTCCCTTTACAAAAACCATGTTGACTCTTTCCCAGCAAATTGCGTTCATCTGTGTGTCTGATAGTTCTGTTCTAGGCAAACTGGTTGAAACTATAGTACTGAAGTTAGGCTTTTAGGCCTGTAATCCTGGATCGCCTTGAGAGTGTGTTTTAAAAATCAGTATTAAATTTGCTATCCTACAGTTACCTGGTTCGGAATCTGATTTAAATGATAGGTTACATACCAGAGTTACAAAGGGGCAGCTGTTTTAGTCAAGAGAAACAGCTAAACTAAAACTGATAATGCAGATTCAATTGTGGGAAAGCAGGACTAAATTGTGACTATGGATTCTTTTCCCATTACAACAGGTGATTTGACTTTACTTTCCTCTCTATGCTGTTTCCCACTGTTTGAATCTTAACTGCTTTGATGTGCTGTTACAGTATGACCCAATCCCATGACTTATACTCCCTTGTATTTATTTTCCTCCCAATCTGTAAATTCCTCCATCTTCAAAGCATCTGAAGTGGGATTTTGACCCACAAGAGCTCATACAATAAATAAATAAATTTGTTAGTCTTTAAGTGCCACAGGACTCTGTGCTTGTTATACCACAGTTAGTAGTTCTGCAGTTTCACATCTGAGTTCCTTCAGAACTCTTGAGTGATAGCATCTGGGACTGGTGACTTATTGCTATCTAGTTCATCAATATGTTCCAAAATCTCTTATTTCTAAATGACATTTTAATCTGGGACAATTCCTTACAGGTGTATCACAGGCACAGGTGCTAGAACTAAGGGTATGTCTTCACTGATGGCAGCAAAATCACTGCCATCAGCTTAGCCTTCTGGGAGCAGGTGGCAGTGAGTCTGAACTTTCTGTGCCACTCCCAGAAGTCCTAGGGAAAGCTGACCACAAGGGGTTTGCGTTCGGCTTTTCCCTGATGTGTATCAGCAGCTAAGAAAGTCGCTGCCAGTTAAGCAAGAAATTTTAAGTTCCTTGCGTAACTGGAGGTCGATTGCTGCTGAAAAGTGCCAAAGCTTAGACTAGAGCTGAGACTGCAGGTACTGTTACCTGACCCCTTCACCTGTAGTGATATACATTATATATCTTGGATCAAAGGCTCTCAGGATTCCACTATAAAAATACTTCAGCACCCTGAGCATAGGTCACTACCACCACTCATCAGATGCATCCAAAATCCAATAACTAAAATTAGACAAAAGTATTGCAGCCCGCCAAAGACAAGACTATAAAGTGCTACAGGCAGAGAATATGAGGGACTGGGATGCACTAGTGCCTTAAGCTCACCACAGTGGAAGGAAAATTGTGATGAGATATACCTAGTTAAACCTGGAAAGTGATCTCCACCAGCATGCTGCAGAATGAGGCAAAAAACCCAAAAGATCACTTCTAATCCGATCTGGAGAAAAATTCCTTTGTGGCCCTACATGTGGTGATCATAATTAAAATCTGAGCACCTGAGCAAGAACTAGAGAGCCAAGCACCTGAGAGAGAAACTAGGAAGGCAAAAGATACACTACATTTGCAATTTTTTCAAATATTATGTGGCAAAAAAAAGGAAATTACTGTGTTGGCTAGCACACTGCATGTGCAACCACAGCAATTTAAATATGTATTCAAATGTTATGAATGGGAAGGACTCTCTCCAGTCTGTGAAAGGGACTTTGCAGGTAATACTTCCATAATTTATAGAAGAGATACTCGTTCTTTCAGAGTAACACAGAAAATACAAGGGCATTGCATTACATTTTCTGTGGAGATGTCATTACTCCAAGGGCATTATGTTAGTACTGCTTCTTACATTGCAGGAGTGGTAATGGAGAAGGGGATTGATTAGTCCTTCCTAGGTGAGTAATCTCCCTCATTCAGAGAACTAATTTGAGATAACAGTAGAAATCTTAAATCACAGTTATTAAACATAAATTGAGGAAAAAGGCCTTGTTTCCAAAACTGAACCTGGAAATGTGTGTTTTTGTATTAGCAGGAGACTGTTGTTGGTAAGTTAACTGTTAAAGCTAATGCTGAATTATGTTACGATTTTAAGTGCAGTTGATATATGAAACTAATGGGTGGTTGTGTGTGTGAGAGAAGTGCTACTGTCACACATTGAAAGCTTCTCTCCCTGCCCCACTCTGTGCAGCTCCATGCTATGGTTAAGTTTAAGGAAGGTGCTCCTGACTTTGTGTGTGTGTGTTGTTTCCTTCCTATACCCTTGCTCTTATTAATTAACTTGGCCACTGTTGTCACCTCTGATTCCTACCCAATCCAAACTACACCTTTTTTAAGTTATCTGAACCTCAGTCAGGCAACTTTTGCCTTTCTAAAAGCAAAATATAGGAAGTGGAAGAAGCCTGCAGTAATTCCCTATCCTTCCTGCAGTCTGTCTGCTACACTGAGGCAGGATCCAGTCTCAAGACAACTGCTGTAGTCTAGAAATATGCTACATTTATACCCAGATGAAAGGAGCAATGCAGAGTCTCATGTGGTTTCCACACTGGCTACATTAAGCTTGGTTAGAAAGCAAGGAGTTAGTGCGTGACAACTTGGCGAATGGAACCCAGGTCCCCAAAGGCATTCTCTTGTGTGCTTAATTCTGTATCTTACAGAAAAGCATAGACTAAACACCTAACCCTTTTAGAGATGTGTTGGTTCGGCTAAGGCATTCTGTGTTGGCTGTAATTCTCTGTGCTAATAAATCTGTCTGAAACAGCAAAATTTTTGATTTTTGGATATTTTTGTTGTTGTTCTGCTCGTACCCCAGCAAGATTTTTCTGTATGTCCTTTGTAGCCATGGCCTGGCATTCTTATGTTTGTGGTGTTGCCAGCATTGGAGTATAAAACATGAAGTTACATCATCACCCAAATTGCTTTTGTTAGTTTTTCAACCGTATTGTTGTTTAAAACCATAAAATTCTGAATTAGATTGGTTACACTGAGATGTGAATGTTGCTTGAGAGAGACAGGCCAGCATAATACCTAAGAGAGATGAACGAGCAGGAAACACAAAATAGGGAGTGAGTAAGTGTAAAGAAATGGCAGCACGCTCTCTCCCATCCCCCAGAAGGTGCAGAATGACTCTCAGTTCAGACGGTTTAGCAGTGTGTAAATATAAATATTTATCTGCACTTTTTTTGTATGCAGAAACTATTTACTAGCTGCTGACTGATGGAGTTAAAATGGAATTTGGATTCAATGTCCTTGCAGGCAACTGAATAAAAACCTATGGAGTTGGCACGTTGGCTTAATGAAGCAATACAGGAAACTCCGTTGGCTCCGTAGCAAGATATGGTTCAGCTGTGAACTCTGGACTCCCAATAGGGGAAAACAGTGGCTCTTTGAAGAGGCACACAAACCCGACTGGTTTCACAACCTCAATACTGCCATCATTAGATAAGTATCAGTCAGTGCAAAAAGGTGCATGGAAACTGTTTTGTCAAAGCCAGCTCCAAATTTTGGACCAAAAGGATTCAAACTTGAATACCAGTTGATTTCTAAAGGACTGTCTTCTAGCAAATAATAATTAAATCATTAAATACCTCATTCTGCAAAATTGGTTAGGTTCTATGTATTGAGCTTTGTGTGAGGATGCAAGGATGCCAAAATAAGAAATTGATTTTTTTTTCATTTATAACATACAATTGACAGAAATCTAGTTTAAAACAAAAATAAAACTTCTAAAGTATTATAATTTTTGTTTGGCAAATTACATTTTCAGCTAAGGGTGCCTGCTGGAGTAAGTGTAATTCAGCATAACTTCCTTGAAGTGGGTTTTCTTTTTCATATTGTTACCTTAAAAAAAAAAACACCCTAAAATCCTTCTTTTGAAAATTTTTTTGTGATGCTTGTATGGGTTTGTTTACCCAGTTCTTCTTAATCTCTGTGTAGGAGTCTTGCTCTGAAAGGATGTCTTGTTACTATTAAAATGGCTTTTAACTCTGCTGAGGTTTATTTAACTAAATGGTTAGAGAGAAATTTATCTGTCTAATCCCTCTTGAATGTTTACATTGTGATGCCAAACTAAACATTGTTTAAAGTGGCAATTCTTTCTCTCTCCCAATAGTCAATATGTGGTTCCCAGAGTCACCTGAAACACATTAACATAAGTGATAATACTGTCATACAACGTGAAAAGTTAAGTTGCTTATCAGTATATTTTGATAAGCTACTTAAATTTTACAGTAGCATTTGCTGGCTTCAAACAAATGTTAATGATGGAGTGCTGTTCACTTTATCTGTCATGTACATTGCCTCTCACTTCATTTATTACTACAACCTATACAGTTAGTAACCACCATAGGGGCCCTGATTTCTTTACAGTCCGCAAGATGTAGTCGTATTGTGTAAAGGCTTTCAATCTTGTCCAAGTGTATCAAAAATACATTCCATTTTCTTTATAAGGCATTGTGATTAACAGAGTAATCACTTTATGCTTCATACTCCTAGCATCCCTGCTTTACTATAGCTTAGGGGAAATTCCTTGAGATTTAAAAAATGAATTCAGCCAAAGACCTTTGCCATGCACTCATGGTATTAAATACCAGCAAAGCTTTCTATAACGCTGTCTTGTGTCTTAGCTATCTGTCTTGTTTATGTGCAGTGGAAGCTTCTATAGAAGACTTCGTAGTATTAGATACCCATACAGTATGAAAAAGCATATGCATAATTTTCAGCATATTTGCATCTTTCGAAGTTAGTGACGATTGGAGAAGAAGCAAGGAGTCCTGGGGCACTTTGACTAACAAATTTATTGCATGAGCTTTTGTGGGAGAAATGATTGTATAGAATTGATATGGGTATAAATGAGAAAAATGTGTATTCACGGTAAGTATACTTGGTCTAACTACAGCTTGAATAAATGGAATTGTATAGATGTTGGGTAACACAGTATGCCCATCATTCTGGTGATTTGTTTTAAAAAGAAATCATTGTGTGGTAGTTAAAAAAAAAAAAAAAAAAAAAAAAAAAAAAGTAAGGGAAGTATCCAGTTACAAAACAGCCACTTTATACAGTTGGGTAGAGCCCCCAATGGTTGCACTGAAGGTCAGTAATTAATTGTACTAGGAGAAAATGTCTTTTAGAAGTGCATATATGTTAGACATTGTTTAATTGTAAAATTCTGGGATGTTACCGTTGACTGCATAGAAAGTTATCGCTTCCATATGATCATGTTTGTTGCATGTACAGTGAAATGAGTTTGAAAATAGTGGTCTTTTGTTCTTACGAATTTCCAGCAGTGACTTCTCTGATTCTTAGTCCTACTTGCACAGAGCTCATGAGTGATTAAGGGACACTCTGCTCTATGAGGAAGGGGACCTAGTGGCTGATTGTTGCATCAGTGCCGTGGCCTGCCCTCCTGGCCACACTCCACCCCTCGAGAGAACTAGCAAGCCTTCCTGATAGCTGTTTATCAGTGTCAGGTCAGATGATTTGGCTGTTGATAACTGCATCTCCTGTGTACAGCACAACGACATGTGCCTATATAGAATTATAAGACAGTATTTTCAAGTTACTTATTTTGTGCTTTCTCCTTTTTGTTTTTTAGTTACCTCCCATGGTTTGAAGTCTTTTATAAACTGCTCAACATCTTGGCAGATTATACAGCAAAAGGACAGGTACTTTTTCTGAGATCTCTCATTTTTTTCAAACATTAAATGTATGAGAGAGTGTGAAAACTAGCCATTAGGCAATACACCCATAAGAGATTACCCAGTTGAATTGTCAATCTGAATTATAGGGTCCTATGGAAAAAGCTTAATGAACTCTTATGAAGAGGACTTTCAGAAATGTAAATGCATTTTAGGTTAATTTTAGTGGATTTTAGTATCCAGAGAAGAGTCAGAGAAAGTCAGGTGTGGTTTAGTTAGGCATGTACCATGGAAGTCCCTCCTGCATCCTATTAATGAGCTTTAATCATGGCCACAGCATCCCTGCGGTTAAGACATTGGACCTCCTGGAAGAGAGGCTGTGTAACTGTGCTGCTTTGAGTGCTGGAAAGATGCCAGCTTTGTATTTACTTACTGTGTGTAGTAACCTACCAGTAATACAGACCTGAAACCAGGTTTACTGCAGCAAAAGACTTTTTTCATGTTGCTCATCCTATCCCTCTTACTAATATAACAGACATTAATTAGGGTGCTTAAAATTGAGGAGTGGGGTGGAATTCAAGTATACTCTTCAACGCTTCATTCAGAATATGAACTGAGAATATTCAAGGGTAGTTCAAAGACTGTAAATATAAGTTGGTGGTGTGAGACCATCATACACATTGTACGTATCATTTCAAATGAGAGAGACTGTTGCAGTACTGTTTTATCTGACTAGTTGTGTTGTTACTGACTTGATTCCTTTACTATTTCTCCAATAATAGTCATATTTTGCATTTTATCACACTTTATACAGATTTAAAGAGGGAGTGCTTACCTTTTTATAAGGGTTGCTTCAGCTGAAAGCAAATAGTTTTTTGTTATGAAATAGTTGCTATGGAAGCCGGCCTTCCCTGGGGTGAGATCATATGTAATGCATAGGATGCTCTGAGAGATTTCTTTCAAGGTTTACAAACGTAGAGACCTATGTGTGGAAAGATGTATTTTGTTTTTAAGAGCAGCATTTTATATCACCAGGATATTTGCATAGAAAATTGTGTCATTTCCTTAGAGTCTGTGATATAAATCCTTTTGGCATCTGTTCCTTTAATTTGCGAGTGTTCTAACCCCAAAACACTCACAAATTCTGTACTTACATCTCAGTGCTTGGTAGGAGCTGAGAATTTATTGCTTGGCATTCCTTCATTAATCAGGTACCTTTTTATTTTAGGACAGTCAGAGGAATGAACTCCTGGAAACACTCTATAAACTTCCCATCCCTGACCCAGGAACACCTGTTCATCTCAGTGTGGTGAGTGAGGCAAAATAGCAGCAAAATAAGGAGATGCATTTTTATGTAACATTGTAAGAGGAAAAACATCAAAGCAGCACTTGCTCCTTTCCAAGTCCTGTATCATATTATATTGTTTTCCCATAGGGAAAGAGAGCTGTGCACTCCTCCGTTCCTGTTAAAACCCCAAAGACCCTCTCTATTTCCCCAGTGTTAACCCTGAATAGAGTTCCCATCCTTTGATATGCTGAGGACTTGGCTGGATTTTGCACGGACTCTTGTGAGCCCTGTTACTAATCAGCTAGAGCAGTTGTGCTCAATCTTTTGCAGGTTGTGACACACTTGGTCGTTATATGCCACCCTACAGGGCACACCAACCTTCCCACCTCAGCTCAAATCCAGTCATCTTTCTGGCTCTCCAGGACACACTCAGCGCTGTGGGGTGATACAGTGGTTGAGAACCACTGGACTAGAAGATCATTGCTGAGCACCATGAGGTTCCTTCCTCTCTACCACTCCCAGTCCCTGCTTCCCTGCATGAGGCTCCAGGACTGGCAAGCAAACTGTCTGCTGCCTGGCAGAGCACTCCTCTGAGCACTAACTTGTGGGCATGTGTGATTTCAGGTCCCTTCCCATGCTGCTCCAACAATAATTAGTCCTCCTCACACTTGCATTGAAATAGTTGTATTTTGTGATGGTTTTAGTCAGAGAGTAGTGGAAGAACTTCAGTTGGTTTTGGTGTTGGGACTGGAAAAGGTTTCTCTGGGTTTTCTTCCAGTTGATGTTTGCAGGTCAGCCATGTTTTCTGGTCATCAATTGCTAAATCTGAACGTGCCAGTGGAAAATACTAAGAATATATGCTGTTTTGTGTGCTGCTTAGTCTTTTAGAATTTGCTTTAAGACCTGATGATGCACCACTACAGCTCTGCTCATCTGGCTCCCTGTTTTAAAAGGAGGAGGAAGGGGAAATGAAAGAAACTACTGCCTACAAGCAGCTTACTCCCATCACTTTACCCTGTAATGTCAGCGGACAGGTAGCAGTTGTTTAGCTTTGCTATGTCACCATCTGGGAGTGGAGATGAACCAGTCCTATCAAAGAAAGCTATTGTATGAACAGCATGTTTGCCCGACCTGGAGGACAAGCTGTTTAAGAGGCAGGATGATCTGTGGAGATATTTCAGTTGTTTCATACCAGTGGTTTCAAGGAATGCTTTTGGTCACTCCCCCCCCCCCCCCCCCAAAAAAAAAAAAATTCATGAGCATTGGAGCAGGAAGGAATATCAAAAGAACAGCTTAGGAGCAACTTTTGTTCTGGGCTCTTTAAGCATTTTAGTTTAGCTGTTGGATCTGTGAGAGCTTGTGGAGTTTTTTTTCCTATTCACTGTGTAGCCTCCGTAGTCCATTTCCTCTTCCTATTCTTTGTTCTATTTTAATCAAATTAAAGTAGTGACTCGTCAGCAAACTAAAGTCTGCATTGTGTACCTGTTTTAGCTGTACTGAGGGTAGCTGTCTCAGCTGAGATACTTCAATCCATACATTGTTCATGAAGTGTGGAATATATGATAAATCTTATATACAGTATAATTGTGTAACCTGTGAAACATTACAAGAGCACAGCAGCCCCAAAAATACCTTACACAAAATAAAGTATCACTCTTATAACAAATTATACAGTCAAAATAGTATAAAATATATACAATATTAATTTACAAACAAAAATAGCGAGTGGCTCTAACCGTACTTATCTCCCAAAACAAGAACAACAGAAAAGTTTTGCGTTATTAAAATGGCTACTAATAAAATGAAAAGAGTTTCCTGGAATGTAAAGGTATTAATTGCTCCGTTAAGTAATTAACGAATTGCAGGGGTGTGAAGCATCATGAAACAGGGAAACCAACTTTAGAACTTGACAGTTTTTCAAATAGCTAGAAATAAAAAAGTGTATGCAAAATAGCTTTCTAGTTAAATCACTCTGACAGCTTTACTTTCTTTAACATGGCAAGGATTAAGTAAGCTGACCATAGAACAGGTTAGCAAATTGTGAGTTTTGGTACGAGAAAGATAGGAAGGAATTGTGTATGGGCCTTGACAATGCAAAGACTTATAAATGTACTTATCTTCTGAATGAGTAATCCATTTGAAGTTAAAGTAAGCATGTGGCTTAGTGGTAGTGGGACTTCAGACATGAATGTAGAGCTCTCTCACTTGGAATCCATCTGATTCTTCTAGTCAATGGCTTTCTCTTGGAACCTGAACTCCACCCATAGTGTGTGCTAGTTAACCTAAATTGAGGCAAGCTCCACAAAATAGAACCACAGTTGTGGTTGTTGATAACTGTCCTATGAATAGGCATATAAGTATGATACACATACTTCAGTCAACTAGATAAATTTAAAACAATAGAATTTTGGGTGTGCCAATCATTTTGAAAACAACCTGCACATATTTGGAAACATTTATCAGATTAAATATAAGTTAGATCTAGGCATCTGCAGAAGTAGAACAATTTTAGAAAAGTGTGCTTAGAAAAAAACCAATCATTTCAGAATAATGTTCTTTGATGACCTGGCCTTCAGTATAAAGCAACATTAGCAATTGATGCAGCATACAGACCTTTCCCTTGGTGTGCATGTTCCAGCCCACCTCTTACTTCTGTGGGTTAACTTCAAACATTTTGGGACTAGAGAATGGATTCCCATTTGTTGCCATCCTCTGAACTATCATGGAATCGTTAATTGTATCTGAAGGATAGTTGGTTCAGCTTTTTTAAATTCATGCTGCACAAGCATTTAATCACTGAACATATTTTTTTTAAAACCATACTAAAATTTCCATTGAGGTGTCTTTATAATGTCCAAATTCTGTAGTTAGATAATACTGTTAATTAACTTATTGCTCTTAGTCTGTATAATTGGTTATTGTATCAATAACATATGGTCATTGAAATTTGCTACAACTATAAAGTCAGATCTTTTCTGTCCTTTATGTTTGCAAAGGTGGGAATGGCATTACATGTTTATGGTGATGGTTCTTCCCTGTAGTAATTGTTTTTAACACTGCAACTCTCTAGCTCTGCACTTTATTTTTTGGGCTAACTTTTGATATAGCCAATGAATGAATAGGTGTTTGTCTGCTCATTATGCATATCTTAGCTATGACCAGCTGGACTTGAAGAAACAGCATCTGCTGTGGACAAAATTTGCCATATGCAAAGTTGGTAGTTTGCCTGTCTGGTATGGTAGATCAGGGCATCCACAAGGGATCCTTGGCAGGTTGGAGCATTTGTGGTGCCATTTTTGTCATCGTCTACTGTGAACATTCCAAACCATTTAACAATGCACATTTGCATTGTGCAAGATTGCTCAATATTACTATTAGCCATGAGATTCAAGAGACAAGAAGAAGAAGAATAGTTAATGATGTATCTTATTTGGAAGAAAATCCTATTCACAGAAGCTTTGTTAGGTTTCTTAATTGAAGGTGCTTTTTTTAATTTCATAGTGTACGGTTCCCTTACGGACCTCTCATTTACTCTGCCAGGTGATGTGACGGTAAAGCTGTAGTCATTCTGCAGTAGCCATCAGGAGCTCTCTTGAGATATCCCTAGAGACCTCAATGATATATGATAGGAGGTGTACTCGGTGATCAAAACCAGTCATTATTATTGCATCAGAACTTTGTATTTTCTAGTGCAGTTAGGGAGGGTGATTAGGAGAGTTCCTGTGTTTAAGACAAAGAGTAAATTACTAGTCGGTTTCATTCTCTGAAGTGACAAGCCCTTTTTAGATACAGCTCCATCTCTCTTGCTGTCTGAACAATGAAACGTTAATATAGTACTACCCTTGGCCAAAAAGGATCTTGCTATTATATATCCTACACTCAGGCATGGATGTGGCAGTGAGCTGAGGCAAAGTGATCTGAATTACAGAAAGTTTTTTGCAACTCTTCTGGCAGAGGTCATAAACAGTGTGAGGCTGTGTGTATTGATACATCTGAAGTAGAAGAGCTACCTACCATTTCTCCTCTTAATGATGTTTGCTACTTGGTGATTCATCATTGGTTAGTGTTTTCCAGCCTTGAGAAAAGATTCTAACTTTTGAAATCAATGGCGAAGTGATCTCATTGGTAGCTGAGTGCAGAAGTTGTTCTGTCCATTTCCTTAAGTGGATTTTTTTTTTTAAGTCTTCTGTGACTATATCTAAGCATGTTACTGATCCAGACAGTGTTTAGTATTTTGTATAACTATACCAACATAATTGTGTGCTTTTCCTTTCCAGCACTCTTACTTTACTGTGCCTGACATTAGAGATCTTCCCAGCATCCCTGAAAATGTGAGTAGTGTCATGGATTTTACTTTTTATAGCGTGTTTTCCTTGTAATTTCAAGAACAGAAAGTTAAATAACCTTTCTCAGTTAGAGCTACTATTCTGTGAGTTTGTACTAGATATTGAATCTCTTCCACTGTTTGTCTTCTCAGCTTTAAATGTTACTCTACCAAATTGTGGTACAGGATGTCTACTGCAAAATTGCTTCTACAGGATTAACCAGTGACACAATAAATTAGCTTTTCGTATAATTACTGTAAATTAACCCCATAAAACTTCTCTCCAGTATTCTCTCCAGAGCAAATGATTTACAGTGTCAGATGATCAGATTAAAATGTCTTTTTAATTAAGAAAAAATATCAAGTGAATGGGGAGTTGTGACAGAATAATGGTCTCTTGATATAAATGCCAGATCATGATGTTTATTTTTAGAGATGCAGCCATTAATCATTAGTGTTCCCTTAAAAAAAAAAAAGTTATTTCAAAATAAAATAGCTCATGAGGAAAATGGCTTATTCTGCAATAGCTGCCTTAGTGGCTGTTTCTGGCCTTTATCTTATGGGCTATGTCTACAGTAGAGGGCTCAGGGAAGTCAGCTTAATAAAGTCGACCTTATTAAGTTGACCTAGTGAGCCCCCATTTGTTTAAGTTGACTTAAACAAAGGGACCCATTTAAAGATGACTTAATAAAGTTGTCTTTAAATGGGTCCCCTTGCTTAAGTCAACTTAATAAAGTCGACTTTAATGGGCACATTGTGTTTAAGTTGACTTAATAAAGTCAACATAACCCTTAAAGTCAACTTCTAGGGTAGGAGTTAAGTCGACTTAAGCCCCTAGTGTAGATATAACCATTGATAGAGCCAGCAGTTTTCTCATTGTTTTGCAAGGCAGACTAAGTTTGAATGAGATATATTTGATTTAAAAGTTAATATTTAAGAGAACCTCACTTTCAACCCACTCAAAACTGGTAGACTGAGAAGAATATTTTTGGCTAATGTCTCTTGATAGAGGAGACTCGGCCCTCTAATTGGCATTCACCAATGTTAGATACTATAATAATTGGTAATTGGGATTTTTCTCTCACGAAAGCTCATACAATAAATAAAATTTTTTAGCCTTTAGGTGTCACAGGACTTGTTGTTTTTACTGAACTAGACTAACATGGCTGCCCCCTTTAGAACTTGGCAATATAATAATTTGTCTATTTAAAACTGAGTTGTCATGGAGTTCAGATCTGTGAATTATTTTTCAAAGTGGCGCTGTGGCAGACCATTTTGGGGTAGAGGAGATATCAGTATGTGCAGCTGTGCGTGTGCATGCATGTGTGAGGCAGATGGAAAGTTCTGTCCACTTCACTTTTACCTTAACAGACACAATAAAAAGGGATGTTGTCAAAAAACTTTAGCTTTTGAGATTTCTTAAAATTGTGTACATTTCTGTTTCCCAAGTTCTAAAGAGTTTTTATTTTTAGAGGAATTTTGTTATTTCACCATCAGCCAATAGTAAAATAGCCCTGGCTTTGGTTGCTTCCAGCCAACTGACCCCAAATTAAAGTTTTGTGCTCCCTCTGCTGGTTTCTCAGTTTCAGTTAATATCCCCAGTTTCCTTTAATTGTGCTGCTTGCCATCAGATATACTTGGGCCCCAAGCAGAACAAAGGTGTAATTACCATACTTGACTGACTGGCATTTCTGTGGGATAGAGTTTGTTTTAAATTTAATAAAATTAATCTTATGAGAGAGATTGAAAAATACGTTATATTGAACTATTCTTAATGTTTTCTGACGTTTTTAAAAAGCTATGTACTATTTGAGTTAAGTTATTTGTTAATGGTGAATTTAAGTATTTCTGTTTCAAGAACACAATATTTAAAATGCCAAAGTTGTTACGGCTCCAGAAAAGGTGAAATGTCAGGGAGATGTTGTCTAAAACCTGCGTGGTCTTTTCAACATATCACCCTGGATGTTTTCTCCTGTTCATGCATTTTCAATCCTGCACCACCCATATGTTTTCAGTGCCTTCACAAATTTGGTGTCTTCACCAAAGTTCAGTGCTGAAGCAATGAATTCCAGTTTGCTGGGTTTCTCTGCAACTTGGTGGAAACTTTTGGCAGCTGGCTTTGAAGCTAGCATCCTCTATTTTGTGAAGACAGCATGCTTCCTCTCTGCCATGCCTACACAATGGCAGGGAAGAGATCAAGAGTTTGATGTAGTATCCAGATACAAATTACTAAGGATGATGGTCATATAGGCAAATTGGGATAGAGGAGCGTGATAGAGATGTATTAAGCAGACCATGGGGACTGTCTTAAGTGATCACACAAGGGACTAATAAAGATTGGTTGTGTACTTGGCAGCTTTCTAAAGAAGGCTGAGCAGAACTGTACTTTTTCTGAATTTGTTGAAGTGGTTTCTTCCAGGGTGCATTTCAGCCCAGTGAGTATAGTGCCTTGTACAGACTTCACTGCACCTCAGATGTGTCATCTGGAGGAGAGGTCTGAAAGTATCCAACAAGGAAAGGACCTAGCTGACATTGGCTGCCCTTGACCTCTGTTTAGTCTGCCTTGTTGTGGACCTTTTCCAGATTAGCCTGCCTGACATCTCAAGGTTGTGCTGCTAGATCTAGAGCAAAACCTTGTGAGGTCTGATGATACACTCCTCCCCCCTCCCCCCAGACCATGTGTCTTACAAAAATAAAGAATCCACCCATACCTTCTAATTATTCCAAAAACATCTGTTCAGAAGACGTATAAATGCTTATAAATCAGGAAGGTTATAAACACACAGACTAGGTTTGGAAACACTTTGAAAGCTGAATGTTCAATCTGCAGGGAGAGGGAAGCGCTCCCTCTGGATCAGAGTGATGTTCAACAGCTTCAAAGGGAATATTATGGTCCCAACAAAATGCATATCGATATGGTTGATGGGAGGGCCTTACGGGTGGGATCCTCAGCATTCTGGTAGGGAATGCAGAGGGTGTGCATGGGAATAAAAGGAAAAGAACAACTGACAATACATTTTTATGCAAATTCATCAATATAGGTGTCAGTGTGAAGAAAGAAACAAAAACAAATGTTGAAAATGAAACCTTTTGGTCTAAGGATTGTTCTTAAGATTGATGCTCAGCTACTTCTCAGATTTCTACTTGATAAAAGCAGTTCTTTTATTTGCCAATGAATATCATTGTGTAATTGCTCACTAGGGTTTTATCTGTCTATCAAGTTAACTTTCATGTAGGATTATGGTTTATATAAATAATAATATAAAGGCATTAAATGAACATAAATCTTTATAGATTTTAAACAGTTGACCTGCATTTTTAAAAATGCCACATATCATGGCAGTAATTACATTTTTAAGCCTCTATTAACAAATGGTTAGTAGTGCAGGATTTTGAATTTGTGTGTAATGATTAATGGAGAATAGCATAGAACTCTATTTGGAATATTAACAAACATGTTGTAATTATCTGGCTTTGTGTCATACCAGAATGGTTAATGACCCACTAAAGCATTTAGTATGGACAGTTACATATAACAACTGAGATTTCACTGTTTTGAAAGATTTTCTAGGATATATAAAAGATTTATGAACGCACTGTGACTTTCAAAAAATAAACAAATTGAGTTCATTGCAGGAAATTTATTACCAAGTAGTGTGAGAGATGCACAATGTCTGTTGTGTTTCAGACGTATCAGTTAATTTAGCTGTTTCATAGGTGTTGGAAGTTTCTGTAGGATCATGCCGTGATATATATTCTTTGCATTTGACTTCCTATCACAACCTCAAACAGCATGATATCTCACCTATTAAAATGTATATATTTATGTAATTTTAGTGCTTGAGTTCCATGAGTTTTTTTTCAAAGTCTTAATTTTAGAATCCTATATTTAGACCTCTTTTAACTGAGTATTCACCTCTGTCTTCTCTCCTGCATTCCAAAATCTACATCATGATGTTATAAAATACATTATGGATGATTACATAAAGTGTTAAGCAATTGATAGATCTTTGAAGAGCCACTTTTAAATGTAAAGCATTTGGAAGGAAATATACTTCTAAATAAAGATGGCCAGTTCTCTTCAATGGAGTTTAGACCTTGAGATAGATGAGTAACTACCTGTAATAGTTTGAGAACTTGTTTCTCAGTGATGCAGGTACATTTTTAATAGCAGTTCAGAATGCATAATAGTTAGGCTGCACTTATTAGTGCATTTGTGACCCTAGTTGTTGCTCCAGTGTATAGAAGGGGTACACTCAATTGTAATCCCAGCAGAAGTTACTTGTGGGAAGATGGTGGAGGCGGGGAAAGAAGAAGTGATACTTTTTTGGCTTGAATAAATTAAAAACAGTGCACATACCTCTTAACAACAAAAAAGGGCAATTGTTGAATGACTTAATGGTGGGATTTTTACAGGAGAGAAAAAAATTAGGCCTGTAAATCTCATTGGCTTTTAAAGAGATTTGGGTGTGTGCTTACCCTAAATTCTTTGAGAAATCTGAGCTTTAATGTTCAAGGAAAGTTTTTTGTTTAAATGGTGAGCAGTGAAATACAAATATAAATGCTGTATTGAGTAAATTGAGACTCCTCTGCTCTCAATAGACTTGGTTTCTACTCATTTGCAATTTAACTGTTTAGCAGATATAGCCACCTGATTTGAATTTGTCACAAATTTCTCCTTAGAGACAATGTCTTCTTTTAATAAATAAATATGCAAATCACATCACATGCATTTCCCTATCCTCAGCATCATGCCATGAGCCCTTTTTGCTGTATAGGTGTTCTCTGCATTTTGTGAAACTTGCAGGTCTTTATATAGGAGAAACAAAACTGCATAAAACTCTCCATGTGTAGATATGAGTCTCAAAAAGCCACTGCATGCTTGGGCAAATTTTACGAAACCTTAACACCTCATGCCCATTAAATTCTCAAGTTCTCTGCCTGTATTTCCCTCTGCTGCAATATTTTTCTTTTCAGCTTTTACTTTCTGTGTGGTTGATTCAGTTTAGACAAAATTCAGGGATTCCACATTCCTTTTGCTGTGCCTTTAACTCTGTTCACATCAGTGAAAGTTGCATGCTCCTAGAGAGAAGACCAGGCCCCATAATATTTGTAACATCTTGATTTGTACCTCTTGAAAGAAATTGTGTCGTCACAAACTGTGCGAGAGATGGATATGTGGGGAAGCAGAACTTTAAAGGAGACAGCTTCTGTTTAGACACAAATATCTTGCTAATCAGCACAGATGGGATGAGAAATATAGAAAAAGTACGTGACAGTTTAATGGGGTTTTGGCAAAGGGTGTTGTTTTTTTAAATATACCTGTATGTGGCCATAGATTTTCCGTAACAAGTGGTCTGATTAGCCCTGAATGATATTTTTTACCTTTCTGCTCCTCACAAGCAAAAGTGAGCCTATTTTTGAATATCTTATTAAAAAAAAAATCACAAAAATCTTCCAGAAATCAAGCACAATTTTTTCTCTAGCACTTTTTTGTATTTGGATGGCAAGCTGTGGAACATATTTTTGCACAGTATGAAGCTTCTTGGCAGACTCCTCAGGCCAAGTATTGGTGGTTTTAGAGTTATCTTTGGATCTGTCAAAAGTGCTAATGGGCTTTCGGAGCTTCTTTAAGCCTCTGCATTTTATTTGTTTTCTGGTTTTTGTGTTCTGCTTTATTTTGTAATGATGGTGATCCTGCTTGAATTCATGATTAATCTTAATTTTGCTTTATCATGTGTTCTTTTTGTATAAATAGGCATCCTTACCTTGTTGTAACATATAACAGATCCCCAAGCAGTTTATTTTCAGTCAAATCCATTAATTTGGTCTTTCCTGTTATGCCCTGAATTTGATGTTATAAAGCTTCCTATTCTAAAACTTTGTTTAAATGCAGTTAGCTGTGAGTTTAAACCTCCCCTGCAAATTAAGAGCCTGCTTCTGCCATCTTTGCTCAGAGTAAGAAGCGCCTTAATCCATAGATGAGCACTCTATTGCTTTCAGCTGGGGTGATTTGCAGATTTTTCAGCTGGGATGATCTGCAAGGTGTGCTACTCAATATAAGTAAGGGTGAGTAATATTTACTCACTATCATTCATAAGATATTTTACTACTTCAATAAAACAATACCATGTGCTTCTCCACACTGCACAGTGTGGAAGAAAAGCTGGCAGACCTGCTCAGAAGAGAATGCCTGCTGTAATGAAGCAAGGCCCTCTGGGCTTGGGAGGCTCAGAAAATTTAGTTAATAGGTGCTTGATGTAGCTTGTTTCTTTATCAGAGCTCTGTAAGTTATGGTGATTTTGCATGGTCACTCTTCAAGCTGAGCAGCAGTATTGAGAAGAGCTGTGCTGATGTTCCTCCAGGAAGCATGTACAATGACTCACCTCCGTTTTTTGCATGGATCTTGGGTTGGCTGGTTGTCTCTGTGGCCCTGCCCTTCCCTTATCTGTTATTCTTTCAGTAGGGTATTTATCAGTGCTCTGTCTCAAGTGTGCTTGTGCCACATGCTCCTGTGGTGGAAGATTTTTGTTGCTAGTGCCCTTTTAGCCCAGAAATGCATCCTTACCATGTACTGAGGCTATGTACAGGTGAGTAGTCTTCAAATTTCTTCTCAACCACCTCAGCCTGAGAGAGAGTGCTGGTGTGCCTGCTTTACTATAGTCTAAACATTCCTTTATTCTAATTATTTTTTTTCTTTCAGGAAGTTTTGTCCCAGTCAGTGAAGGGCATTCCTGCTGTATTTGCTGCTTGGGAGAAACACATATCCCTCGAGTTCCAAAGGGGAGCCATGTTAGTCTAGTTCAGCAAAACAAACAAGGAGTCCTGTGGCACTTCTAAAGACTTGTGATAAATAAAATTTGTTAGTCTTTAAAAGTGCCACAGGACTCCTTGTTCATGTCCTTCAAAAGCATTCTCTCTGATCACCATTCAAAAGCAGAGGTAGGAGATAAAAATTAAAACTCCTAATGTTGAGGCATTCTCTCTGTCCGGTCTCAGATCCAGGCCAGAAGACCCCTCATTTGACATTGGCCTGTGATGAGCATAATGCCCCGTTGACATCTGCATGTTCACCCAACCCTCCCCAAAAGAGAGCCTTGCAGGACTTAGGAAAGATCCATTCTCATAAAGAACCATTTTCAAGAAAACCTCAATTTCCCCAGAGTACGACCATGTTGGAGACCTTGTGTCCTGCACTGGGTACTGCTGAGACTTGTTGGTACCAACCTGCACCTGGGGCTCTGAGGGCTTCTAACACTAGAGACATTGAATATGCCTTGGTACCAAGACTGCCTCCATTCTGCTGGAGAAGGATGCTATAGTGAATGAATCTATGCACTCTACTTCTAAAAGGGCAGTAAATACAGCCCACTTGGTACCTTCAGTATATAAGTTGATCACCAGCATATCCTTAGAATGGGGGAGATGCCACACTTCTTATACACTTTGTTCTTTCCAAGCCATTTTTGTTGACACTATCTAGTTCTCTCAGACAGGACTTGCCAGCGCACTCTATTTCCTTGGGATTGACTGTGGAATCACTCCCTGTACCAGATCAAACCCACACAGTACCAAAGGAATTTGAATACTTCAGAGACTTACTTGCTTCAAATGAGCGAGAGTCTTCCCTGCTAGTAGTACTGAATGTCTTTTGGTACCAGGGTGCCATGGTCACAAAGACTGAATCTTTTCTTGGTACAGTTCAGTTCTCCAGCACATTCTGAGATGTGCAAAGCTCCTTCTTTTGATGAGGAGTTCTCTTCCAACTCCCAAATATCAGTGCAGGGTACACTTAATGACCTTTTGCCACTTTTGGGGGAAGAGGAGCCACTTCTGGGATGAATCCATTCCCTTCTACATGGGTTCAAGCATCATTGGGTGGGGTGTCTCCTATGTCATATAGACCGCTTCACTAATCAGGTTGACATTCTTGGGCTGCATATAGACAGCAGTGTTCACGATCTGTTCTTTCACAAGGAGACGACAGATGTAGATATTCTCAGTCACCTTTGCCCCTTCATTACTGCAAGTGACAGAATCCTGTGAAGAGCAGGAGGCAGACCAGACAGAGATACTTCACAAACAAATACCTCATCTTCTCAAGAAGAGACAGTTATGCTCTTCCACCTGTGTGGCTGATGATTTCAGGCAATGCCAATACACAATGAAACATGTTGCAGGCTCTTTACAGATCCCATTAGGTGGGGTCAGAGAGTCACATCGTGAGCTCCTGGATATTCTGCAATGGACACCCTGTGCTCATATTGCCTTGCCAATCAACCTGGCTCTGTTGGACCTTGCCAAGACCATCTGGCAGACCTTGGCAACAATACCACCAACTTGCAAATGTTCCGATTGAAAAATATTATGTTCAGCCAACAACTCTGAATTTTTATTTTCGAACCCTGCTTCTTATTCTCTAGTTGTGGAGTCAGTGATGTGGCAGACAGCACCATGATAAGCCTGCACCTCATAAAAATATTAAAAAAACATCTTGCCCTGTTTGGCTGCAACGCCCACTCATCTGTGAAGGTTCAGTTTAGGTAGCAAATTACCAGGCTCTTACAGCAAAGTATAAGTACATGAATTATTCTGAATGTACTACTTTTATTGAGCACTTATGAATAGAAAGTTGCTAGCAGTTTTGGTCCATTTTTAATAAGGGCCAATTGTTAGCTACTACCTCACTGCAGGCTTCTTTGGATGCAACTGACATTGCGACTTGTTCCATCTCTACAGCAGTAGGCATGTGTAGGGCATCCGGGGTCCAGCTTCCCAAGAGAGCCAGGACAGGTGAAAACTCTTTTGGTGAATCCACCAACTAATCCTTCTGTACCTTACAGGATTCCAAGGCCACCTTTAGACTTGGAATTTATCCCATCCTGATCCATTGAGTCATCTAGAAAGAAGCCAAGGTTTCAGAATGAGACCACTTAAGCTTCACCGACAACTTAGCTACAGTCATCATCAAAACAACAGCTTCTCCAGTCGTCCCCCCTCCCGAGAGAGCACTTCTCTCCCACTTTCAATCCACATTGGAGCAGATTACATCTGACAAATGTGTGTTGGAGGCTATAACATGGGATGCTCCATCCATTTTACCTCCATTTCCCCAACCCACTCCCATTCTCTATTCCTCTCCGGGTATGCCTTTACCAAACACCTGCTGAAATAGAAAGTTGACTCCCTTCTACACATGATTCATACACCCAGTTCCAGTTGAACGTTGGGATGGGGTGGGGGTGGCAAGGAGAGAAAATTTTACTCCAGGTATGTTCAGGTCCCACAAAAGCAGGGGATGGAGCTCAACTCTAGTTTTAAGGCTCCTAAACTGCTTAGTGAAAACACACAAATTCAGGATGGTGACTGTAGCAGCTGTAATTCCATTTCTGCAACTGGAGGGATTTGTCTTTTGGCCCTCATTCTACAGGACATGCTTTGTTGTACCCTAACTCATTCTTCTTACAAGAGAATCCTTTGCTTTCTGGTCAGTCAAGATCACTTCCAGTACTGAGTGCTTCTGTGATGTTCCCTTCCCAGTATCTGGTCTGATGTGCTGCTCTGAGCCCCTGATTCTCACTCCTGAACCTTGACTTACCTTGCTATGCCAGATGACCACTCATTCCTGAGTCAATCCACACCAGTCTCCTGCATGTAATTGGTCCAAATTTCACATCAATCAAGTCATTCATCTCCTAGCTTTATTTGCAAAACAACATCAGACGGAAGAAGATGCTATCTTCCACAGCGTGTCAAGAGGGTGTTAACTTTTTATTTGGACAGAACCAGGTGATTTAGAGTATCCCCAAGATTATTCATGTGAACTGCTGACAGATCCAAAGGGTCCATTATTTCTATCCAGAGACAGCTGATGTAGATTTCTGGCTGTATTATTTCTTGTTATTAATCTGCCAGTATACAGCTTCCTCCTAAGGTATTCATCCGTTCCTCAATCTTTCTTTCTACCTCAGTGGTTTTACTCAAAAATGATCCCATTGCTGAGATCTGCAGGGTTGTGTCTTGGACTTCCATACATGCATTTTCCATACATAAATCAACAAATAGTCTTGGAAAATGCATTTTTCTCAATCAAATGCTTCTCTTGGGAATGCAGTCTTGTCATCAGTGTTGGACTGTCCTGTAAACTCCCTTCCTTGGTTGATGGTATTTCTTGGAAGTCACTTGAAGTGGACTGTCCAGACACACACTACTCGAAGGAGAGACTCATCCTGTGCAATATCTGGAGTTCTCCGAGATGTGTCCCCCTACAGGTGTTCCACTACTAGCTTTCCTTTGGAGTTTCTTCAGGGGGGGATTTTGCGGTGAAGAAGAAACTGAAGACCATTTGCTCGCATGCCCTAGATGTTCTTGGTACAGGGCATAAGAATCGGCCAGGTGAATGCATGAACTGAAGAGGCACTACAACCAAAAATCTCAGCTCAAAGGGTCATGGGTGCAAGCACACCTGAAGTGGACCACCCAGAGGGATGTACCTGCATATCTCAAAGAACTCCATTTACTGCAGAAGATGAGTAACCCTACATCTTGCAATAGACATTGCAGTGGCCAAGGAGCCTTGGGCATTGCCTTCCTTTTTGTGTTTGTGTGAGAAGTGGATTTAATGTTTAGCTCAGTATGTTAAAATTTTAATGAGCATGAAGAGGTTAGATAGGGTGCTTTTTATGGTGTGGTATAAGCCAAAATAAATTCTTAAACTGAACACTAAGCTGGAAATTGGGCGTATGAGTTCTGATTCTTTCTCTTAGATGGACATACTCTAGCCTTGCAAAATGTGTTTTCCCTCTCTGTTGTGTCAGTTTCGCCATCGCTAGTGTTTGGATGCTTTCAGATTTGTTTCCAAAGGTGATGGGAAATATTGCATAGGTGCTGAGAAATAGTGTGATTGAGGTTTGGGGGGGGGGTTGGCTTGTATTTTAAATGTTTCTTCTTTGTATGTTCCCCCTTATCCCAGTTGCTCTGGAGTAAATTGTGCTATTAGCAGATTTTTACGTGTTCAGCTAGTTTCAGTTGAATAAGAAATCTCCAGTAGCTGTAATTTGTGGCTATAATCTTATTACAGAATATATTTTGTGTCCATGAGAGAACCTGTTTTCCCCACAAAAAGAATCTGCTTATTATATATTTCAGTTGTATGAGTTGAGAGTAAAACCATAGTAAATGGTGTACCTTTCTGAAATCTGAAGATTTGGAAGCATTAATTAAAAAATAGAAGTAAGCACAGGCAGCAAAACATCCTAGATTTGAACTGACTTCTTGTTTTCTTCCTCTAGGTCATTCTGTGGTTTGATATAACGATGAAGTTTAGGTTTTCTTCTATTTTTATGACATTTATGTTGGTAAAGTTTTTCTTAAACTCTCTAATTTTTCTTCCTAGAGAAATCTAACAGAGTATTTCGTAGCTGTTGATGTGAACAACATGCTGCATCTCTATGCTAGTATGCTATATGAACGCCGCATCCTCATCTGCTGTAGTAAACTGAGCACTGTAAGTACATTTCAGAATAATCTCTTGACAGTTCATTTAGAAAAGTATCAGTCATGCTGAAGATCTTTTGGTGTACCTATAATTTGAGTAATCACAGATTTAAAACTCTTTTCAGGGTGGCAGAATATTATACTGGAATGAATTTATTGCAGAAATGAACATGATACAGGGCCAGTCTTCTGAGTTCTTCCCTGTTTAAAAGAACAGTGTATGAAGAGTTAAAGCATTTTAAGTATACTAAGAAATAATAATTTAATCATTAATAACCATACAATCTTTGTGTACATAGGCATAAATAGACAGAATCAGGGAACTGCAATACAGAAGTAGATGCATTCTGTCAGGATGTAAACGTTTCTGGCTTAAAAAAAAAAAAGGTGTATATATACAAATTGTGTATCTGTAAGGGTGGTGGTGGTATTTTAGCCAGAAAAGAAGCGTGCATGTGTCAGTGTCAGTCAAAATAACAAATGTATGACTACGCTGGGCTGTGGAAAATCTCATGCCAGAGATGATTTTTTTGAAGGAAAAAGTTTTACTCTCGATACAGATGCTGCATCATAACATTTACACCATGTTAGTGAAGCCCTTTTTCATACACTTGTTTGAAAGAAAAATAGATAAATGATACTTTCAGACAGAACTTCTGGTGACCTTCTCTTGATGAACCCAAATGGTGGGCTTATAACATGCTAGAGAACTGCATTTTTCACAATTTTGTTTGATAATATGTAGTCTTAATGTTACTTAGGCTCCATCAAGCCTCTGAAAGATGAAAGCGGCTGAGCACTCCTAAGTGCTGTCTTTTCTAAAAATGGCTGCATATCAATACCAAAAAACCAACCTGATTTAGTTCAAAGTTTAGCATTATGCATTTGAAGTTTTATCAGTCAATAAGATCGTGATTTTATGTATAAAAGAAAATGTTAAGTTTTCATTCTGTTAGCTCTGAAGATGGATATTGATTGTTTTCTGTTGAGAATGATAAACAGGATAGTTAACTCAACATTGCCTTTTAATGCTGTACACTAAATACTTGAAAGTCTCTTGCTTAAGTTAGAGCTCCCATTTCCATTTTGTGTGGTATTTTCCAGCTTCTTGAAGGTCTCATTTTGATTGTACAAGATTATAGCTGCATTGTAGACTGCCAGAAAATGCTGAAATGGTACATAAAAAACCAAAACCAAAAAAAGATCACCATGTCCATATTGTTGTGGGGAGAGGTAGAGAACAAACCCTCCTTTTTATTCCATCTCCAGAGAGAAATAATAATAATCTCTTTAATTCAAAAAGGAAGATAAGACCAGGAGATTCAGTGTAATCTATGGGACAGTTTACCAACTTTTTAGACGTTTGTAACCAAAAGCTATAAAGAATCAATACTGCTTAAATACTGCAATGATATACATTATAGAAAACTATGAAGTGTATTCTTCAGTGCCCTTTTGTATACACTAGGGGTGGCCAAACTTATGGAACTCAAGAGCAACCCAAGTTGATTATTAAACCTTCGAGAGCCGCACTGAGGCATATAGCCATATACTTTTACCTGCTCCAAAATTACTAAGTTTAAAATTCATTAGACATTTTATCATAAAAAGAGGGCAAACATTGATTCTACTAATGTCAGATTCTAATAATTACTTAAGGTTACTATGAAAATTAAGCCTATACAGTAAAAACTTAACTGCTGCTCAATGTAGAAGACTGCAGGCTAGTGGCGAGTTTTTTAAAATCCCAGCCATGCCATAGTTCTCCCCCCTATTCCTGATCATGCTGTGCTCCTCCTCACTATCCTGACCTCCTCCTGAACTCCTAGGCTGGGACTGCTTTCCTAAATAGATTTGCTGACGTTCTTTCGGGAGCCACACTTTTTCATTTAAGACCCGCATGTGGCTCCCGAGCCACAGTTTGGCCACTCCTGATATACACTATTGTGGTTTCCCTGTAGAATCAGAGTGAACAAATCTATAGATGCAGGTCTCAGTTGTAAGTTAATTTGTGTTGAGCTGGTGAGGTGGTTTATTTGTTTCAGGAAGAAAAGTGAATTAAATGTAGCGTTATAAAGGGGTCGAGGTGGCATCAAGGTTAAGGTAAGGCTCTCCAAACTATGAAGGCCATGAGCTTGGCTGCAATGATCCAGCCTTTGGGGGAAAGAATGCTGGTTACAAAGGATGCTCTCCATTCTTTCTATTTCTATGGCAGCATTCACCTAAACGTAGAGGCCTTAGCTATACATGCACACCCCAGTTTTTCCTTTTTGAATTAAGCTTGGATGAGGAATTAGATCAAAAAATGAATAGTTAAAATCTGTTTTGTGAGTATTCAGTTAAATTCACAGTTCAGCTTTTAGTGATTTAAGCAGCGAATTACATTGCCACTTGAAAAAAATGCAAAATGGCAATATCTTTCCACAGATTCAATGACAAACAATTCACACATAATAGCTAATAGGTTAGATCTTAGCACTCAGTTACCCCCAAAATGTATTTAGCTTGGCAGTATTAAAAGCTCTTCAAATCATACAGTGAGTCTGAGAAGGCATTGTAGCACAAGATATTTAATTCCACTTATAATGTTTTTGATCACTTGTCTCTGATTTACCTAATATGACATTTTAAGTAATAAATGTTAAACTAATTAATTGCAAACAGTCCCATTCTTTTTAAAGCGGGACACTGATTGTGATGAGAATTTTGATAGTTGGTAAGTTTTTAGTTACAAGGTCTTGGCTTCTGCTGAATACAGTTTGAAATAAAATAATGCAGTTTGTTTCTACTGCTGGATCATGCAGAGCCAAGTGTGCAGGCAAGGAATCACTGGCACTGGCCCAAGACTTCAAACCTGTCACTCCAATCTCAATGTAGTTTATATATATAGTAAGGCTAATTCTCCCCCTGACGAGTCAGATATGCTTTTCTCTTGGACAGAGGCAAAGAGATAGGAATAGCAGAAATATGATCAGTAAGAAAAACAAGAACTTTCTTGTGAAAGAGGTTATTAAGAAAAGCAAAGTGACACAAATAAATAATGTTTCTCAGTTCCAGCACAGCTTACCCTTGCAGCCCTAGCCCAAAAAGTCACAGTAAGTATTCACTGTAAAACAGACTGTATAAATATAGAATATAGACAAGCTGGTGTCCTGGTAGTTCTTGGAGAAATTCACAAATTGGGGCAAGTTTCTTAGAAGTTTCCACATATGGTTATTTTTTCATCAGGGCTCATTTGTCCACAACCAAGACATTTCCAGATTTAAATAATGATTTGTGCATGGAAAAATAGCAAATTCTTTCCCTCTCTTAGGAGTTCAAACTTTGCCAGTTCTCTCCTTAAGCATTTCATAAAGGTGAAATGTGCTAAGATGCATTCTCTAAGTTCCAGTGCAGACTAGCGTTTTAAAGACAAGTGAATGTAGCACTCATGAATATTATAGTGTGTGCCCAATAGAAATGGCTATGGTCAGTAATGGTGCATGCTTCTCTTTCATACCTGTTCAGTGCTCCATGAAATTAGATAGTGTGCACTTTAGTCTTGACTTGCAAGATACCACCTCTTCCTTCCCAGGAGCATTGTCCCACATTCTCTCTGATCTGAAGGATGGGGTGGATTGCACCCTCAGCAACTTTTAGGGTGACAATAAGATGGGGGAAGTGGTAGATAAGATACAAAGTGACCTTGACAAGTTGAAGTATTGGGCCAGAAAAAATCTGATTAGGTTCAGCAAGGACAATGCAGAATCTTTAATTTAGGATAGAAGAATCCCCCCCACTGGTACAGACTGGGGAGTGACTGGCTAGGCTTCAGTTCTGCAGAAAAAGGCTGGGTGTTACAGTGGACAAGAAGCTGTATTATGAGTCAACAGCACACCTTATTGCCAAGAAGGCTAATGGACTATTGGGCTGCATTTGTAGGAGCATTGTCAGAAGATGGAGGTGTGTGATTACTTGCACTGGTGAGGCTGCATTTGGATACTGTGTCCACTTCTGGGCTCCGCACTACAGGAAGGGTAGACTAACTGGAGAGAGCTGAATGGAGGGCAACAAAAATGATCAGGTGGCTGGAGCTTGCGACTTATGAAGAGAGGCTGAGGGAACTAGGCTTCTGTAGTCTGCGGAAGAGAAGAATGAAGGGGCGTGTGATAGCAGTGTTTAACTATCTGAAATGGGATTCTAGGGAGGGTGGAACTAGGGTGTTCTCAGTGGTGGTAGATGGCAGAATTCGGAGCAATGGTCTCAAGTTGCAGTTGGGGAGGTCTAGATTCAGTATTAGGATAAACTTTTGTCACTGGGAGGGAGGTGAAGCACTGGACTGGGTTACCTGGGGAGGTGGTGGAATATCCATCCTTATAGGTTTTTAATATACAATTTGACAAAGCCTTGGCTGGAAAGATTTATTTGGGGTTGGTCCTGCGTTGAATACAGAGGGATGGGCTGTATGACCTCCTGAGATCCCTTTGACTCTCATTTTCGAGGATTCTCTCAGCTTTGCCAAAGTGCTTCGGTCTTAACCTGTAACCATAATCCGCTGTAGGAGTCCTGCTCCTTTACATATCCTGTAATGCCCTCTCTATGTTAGGCTGTTAACTTGAGATTCAGCCTTGAATAACTTATCCAGAATGGTTGGACTGATAAACATTCAAAAGTGACTTGATGTTTCCAGTGTAAATTCCTTTAAGTTCCACATTGCATTCTTAATACAATAGTATGTGCACACTTTGAGACGTCTACGGAGAGGCAACAAAACACATTTGGAAATTGCTGCTATCATAATTTGTCATCAGTCTCTAATTTTTCTGAATAAAAGTGTTGATTCATTTACACAGGCAATAACCTTTGAATTTTTAATGTGAAGTTTTAAAAACAAGTTATGACTACAATCAGTTAATATTTCTTAAATAGATGGATTTTGTATGATTCTTCTGCAGCAGCTGTAGGGAACTGAGGTGGTGAAAATGATCTCTTCAACTATCTCAAATCCTATAGCTTTGACAGTCTGTCATTTCTCAGGTTGCCTTATTATTAACAGCTTGTTTTCTGTGTTGCACTCGCTAATCAGAGAGGTCTGCAACAGGTAAACTACCTTAGTTGTTGTTTTCACAAAATTGAAGGGCACTCCTTATGTCTACCCAGGTAGTATTACAATTTAGAAATAAGTGACAGATTACCTTTCAATGTCTTCAACATTGAGTATCATGTTTAGTTAACTTTTTGTTGCTAAGTTATAAAATCTTAAATGATCATAGTAGGAAGTAATCAGATAGCTGCTACCTAAATCTATTTCTAAATAAAAAGAATGCTTACACTGTTCTTTCCAGACATCTCTTAATGGTTAGAGAATAGACATCTAAATCAAAATATGTGTAGAACTTCAGAAATTACGTAGAGGTTCCTGCTTAGGACCTTTCTAGTTTTGTTGTGTAAGTTGGGAATTGTGTTGTGCATTTATTTTACTGCTAAGATTTCTGACTTATTATGTTAATGAAGTTAGCATGGTTTCCAAAGGAATGTTCTGACCATTGAGACTGAATAAACTGGGATGTATGCAAGGGCGCTGTGTAGTCTTTAGAGGAAATGCCATCTAGTTCACATTAGCTGAAGAAAGGTCTTGTTTATTTCCTCTTACGAGTTTTTCATGCTTCTGTGGAAGTGCTGGGAAGTTTTCCAGCTGGGGCAGAGCAAGATGCAAAAAAGTGATTGGTTAAAAGAAGGTTTCCGAGTATACAATCCAAGTGGCCTGTTTCACCAGGGAAGATGAACACACCTTTATTATATGGTAATATGCTGTGCAAGCAGTTGCTACTTTTCATGCTGACTTACCATTTTCTGCTCTATTCTAGTAAACTTTATTTAGGAGAGTATTTATTATACTCTTTATTTGCATTGGTAAACCATTAAAAAAGAATGTGATTGATGTGCATGCAGTTAATTATGAGCTCCTCCAGGAAGTTGCAACATGTTCAGAAGGTTTGATATTACTTGTCTAATGATTCCAATGCACCTAACTTTGTGACCTGTCATATCACACCTTTGAGGTAATGTCCGCAGTAGAGATGCCATGTGTGACTGCCCAAGGCCACACAGTGAGTGGGTGAGTGCTGGAAATAAGGCCTAGGATTTGTGGTTTCAAGCTTTCAGCTTTAATGATTTAGACCACCTTGCTTACTGCTTTCTTGTCATATTGGGCCATGAACAAAAGTGCCTGCAAGTGGGCCCAGCATTCTGAGGAAGAAAGAATGCCCAGGACGGGCGAGGCTTGTGCCTCCATGCACGTGCTTAGTTTTGATGCTGGTTTGCTACCTGGCCAGGGGCAAATTCCCCAATATAATTGTGCCTAAGTTTCCCCAGTTGTAAAATGGGTGTAATAGCTATTCCACAGGCAGACTAATATTTGTAAAGGTTTTCTGAGACCCTTAAGTATTATTTAAAGATCATCTTCGTTATTTGTTATACTGAAATATTAACCAAATCCCTCCTATGATACATATCAAGGCATTCCTAGTGACCATAGTAAGATTGCTTTGTGATAGCTTTGACAGAAAAGAGATATGAGGGGAACCTCGCCCCCCATTTAACTTTCCTTAGAACAAGGCAAGCAACATCAGTATTAAATCCACAGTGAAATCTCTGATCTGTGGAAAAACGTGAATGGTGTCAACAAATTACTGTTATATTAGCAAATAGCATTAAATGCTGTTGTCAGATCAAGTTCCCTTCTTACAATTCCTGCTTCTCAACTTGTTGAGGCTCAGATATAGGGCAATGGCCTAAACTGGGCAGGTGGTCAAGTCAGGGGGAGCATAGGAAGAAGAGATTAATTTCCTTTCTATACTGTCAGCTGCCTTCTCTTCATGGTTCAACATTTATTAAGCTGATCCTTGTGGGCTAAACTCAGATTTGGGTCTTGAATGAAGACCTTCCCTGTTAATAAAGTCTAAGTGAAAAGTCTGCATGAAATAATCTGGTATTTCCAGCTTATCTCCTTGCAGATGCTTCCTGCAGAACCAGCCCCTCTATGTTCATATGAAGATTTTATGGCTCACTAATGCACCAGCCTGCACAAAACTCTCAGTGGAAACAACCACCTGCCATGCTCCACTCTAGCATTTCATAACAAGAAATACAATTTTCTTCTTTATCGTGCCATGGATGAGTCATCTCTTTCTGATTAAAAACAATAGGGTGTCTGATATTGCCAAAAATTGGCTATTGTTATCTTCCAAATATTTATTACACCAAGAAGTACATTGAACTTTTCCTTTCATCTACTTTCAAAGTATTAATCAATAAGCAAACCGTCTCTGTTATTTAGAAACAAAACACAGTGACTAATGCTTTATTTAGACCCCTTTATTAAAAGAGCTCCCTGACTACGATGCAGGACGTGCTCATGGTGTGTTGTATCTGTGCAAATCTTGTCCCTTTCTCTCTAATGCTGTTGTTATGGAATGATCATATCTGTGTCTTCTGGAAAACAGAACTCTTAGTTTTGCCTCATGTTGTATAGCTATTTAGGCTTTTCCAGCTTTACTGGATGGCAGAGTTTAGTTCCTCTTTACTGTAGGACTTTTGATATAATTCTAAATTCGTGTCATGATTGCTCAACTCCAGAGGAAATAAATTGTGTAAAATTAACATACCAGTATAAGCTCTGCATGGTAGTGTAATCTCTGTCCTGAATATTTCCATATTCTCTGCTATAGGGGTGAGATTGGTTAGTCCGTTTTGTCCTGGTGACAAGTGCTTCCTCAGTAGAGCTCATTCTAACTCAGTGTCTGTGGCCACGATGTGTTAAAGTAACTCTGCCTACCATTTGTTTTATGCAACATTTTCTTGCCATATCTTTTTAAAGTTTTACAATTAGCACCTCACTAGAGGAGGTGTCATTTGGATCGTGTTTTGGCGCTTTTTTTTTTTTTTAACCTGAGTCTAAGAGGAAATTTACTGAAATTGGGGTGTGGCTTTAGTGCCTGGCATGAAGTTGTAGTACACTACGTGTCCTTTTTCAGAGTCTCTTCTTTATAGTTGCATACTCTCACCCATGCAGGGGTGCCATTTGGCTTGGGGAGCCTTCTGTGGTGATAACCCATTGGGATGGCAAAAGTGCCCTACTGTGGGATGAGTTGCAAGATGAGTTGTGCAGACCCCCACCTGCTTCCATTCCTTCCTTGCCCTGGCTCAGGAGTCATATAGGGATGTTTCCTCTGTACTCAGAATCTTGATCAGTTTCTTTTACACATTTCTCCTGTCTTCTAGTAATTGTTTTTTGCTGTTGGCTGTACCAATATTTAGATCATTTCAAGGAGTTCTTGTAATTTGGTTTGTGTGCCATTCGCACAGCTAGATGTAGCATGAGGTGGTGCTGTAATTTAACTAGCTGATGTAGTTCTGTTTATTATCCTAGGATATTCAAAAGCTTGAGGGCAAAACCTCATTAAATAGGATTGATTATTGCTTTCTGATGAATATTCATCATGTCTAATTACCATGGGCAAACTTTACACTGACATTCTTCTTTACAGACTGAGTCTGAGTCTCCCTTGTATACCTCTGATGGTGACCTGTGGTATAAGTCACCATGAAAGGCACACTGTGTCCACACTAGGGTGTATAGTTACACATCAAGTAAAGGCTCCAGTAGAGAAGGGGCATCCAGCAAAGGCTTCAGCAGCTCCGTGCTCCTGTTTTGACTATGGCAGGGGAAGCAGTGGGGAAGAGCCTTTCCCTACCACCTCTCCCCAGTACAATTTTCCTCACTGCCAGAGTCTTTCCTTGTGGCAAGGAAATGTTCCAGCAGAGGGAGCTGACAAATCATTTCCCCACTGCCAGAGCATTTCTTTACTGCTGGAGTCTTCTCCTGTAGCAGGGAAAGGCACCACTGGTGAGAAGCACAGAGACACTACTAAAAACAGTAGCACAGTCAGGGAGACACCACTTGGACAAATAGAGAGCCATGTAGCGTACTCAGGCTCATATCCACATCTTTCAGGTGTTCTTACTTGTCCAAGCCAGGTGTCACCATCTATACTGCTACATTTATTTGTGCTTGGGAGGGCTACACAAGTCTGTTCACTATGCGTTGCCTAAATCAGTGTGTCGCAATCTTTCCAGACCGCTGTATGCTTTCAGGAGCCTTATTTGTTCAGCCTACCCGTAAGCTTCACTTCCCATGAAAACTACTTGCTTACAGAATCTGACATAAAAATACAAAAGAGTTGCAACAAACAAGGAGTCCTATGTCACTTTTAAAAACTAACAAATTTATTCATTGCTGGTGATTTTGTGGGGGAAAATCCCACTTTGTCAAATTTTTGAAGATGGGGAATTCTATCTTATTTCTTTTGCTGAACTAGACTAACATGGCTACTGCTTTGAAAAGTGTCACAGGCCACTATTTTTGCAAAGTTGCTTACTTTCTTGTTTTTGCCATACATTTATAAAATGAATCAACTGGAATATGAATATGGTGTGTATATTTTAGTGTATAAATATATAGCTTAGTATAGACAAGTCATTCTATAAAATTTTAGGTTGTACTGACTTTGCTAGTGCTTTCTATGTAGCCTGTTGTAAAACAAGGCAAAGATCAAGGGGAGTTGATGTACCTCCTGGAAGATCTTCGTGTATATCCAGGACACTCCTGGTTGAGAACCACTGGCCTAAAGAAGCATGTAGAGTAGACTTGCACTGCATGTGAATTTTTTTATATGATCATTTTCTCACACTGAAATTTTGTTACCTCTTTATTGTATAGATGCTTTAAAGATGACAGAAATTCAAATCAACACATTTTTCATTACTACGAGTGGCTTTTAAAATAATACTAAAAATTACGTATTCATTATATGTATGCAATATCTAATAGAAGTTAAGTCTCACGAGCATGCACTTTGGTAATGGTGAAAATGTTTCTAAAATCGCTTTGGAGTCAATATGAAAAAATGATAGTATCTGGAATAGAAAAATTACTCAAGATTGTTTATACTCTACTTTTTTTATCTGTTCCCTACTCTTTACTTTGTTTTGTACTTTGATAACTAAAATATCTTTTGTAAACCAATTCAACAGTTTTTAGTGCTTGCAGATGAAATGTTGCCTTCAGTCAAAATTGTGTATTTGTTTTTCAGTCAAAAGAATAAATGTAACTGGATTCTTCTAGGCTATGTGGCAATGTGACTATATAACTTGTACATCAGTAGTTGGTTATATGAGGTGACATTTCAATAGCTCAGCTTTGTAAGTGACAAGTGACTTCACTGTCCTCCCATTCCACTTTTGTAATACTGTAAAGGTTACAAGGAAGTATGAATGGTATACATTAGTCTGAAGATAAGATCTGTGTCATTTTTATTACTGGAACAGGATTTTGATATCACACAGTTTAGGTTAAATGCTGAATACAGTACTGCTTTTATGAACCCAGTCTGTCATGTTTCTAGAAGGGGTTCAAAGAGGATTACAAATAAATTAGCAATGAGCTTTTGTTTTTTAAATTGACTAATTTTACACTACCAGGAAAACTAATATTTATGGATACTTAGAAACGCAGACACACTAAGAAACACATTTTCAGCTCATTGTATGGTGTCATAGCTGTTTGATTTCTGTTAGTATTGGTGGGAGCTACACTTCTGAGAATATGCCCCTAAATGTGAATTTTTTAACAGACTTGACTCACTGTCCAAGGACATAAAATAAACCTTACTAGAGTCATTGGGAAACCACTCTTGGTTTGCAGCTTGTAAATGGGGTTGGGTGAATAGATCCAGAAAAAGTGACCTAACTTGGGTCAAACCTAAAGATTTAATGGTTCTTGATGTTTTTCAAAAAATGTGATATGATGGGGTGAGGGGATAATTGCCTTTCCTGATTTGGTCCAGAAATGGAAATAGACTGGAAAACACTATTTTTATCTTAAAAGGCCCAGGAAGTACTGAAAATCTATAAACTAGCTGTATCTGTATTTACAGTATCTGGATACCAGTCTTGCTTGAAAGTCTGTTTTCTGTTTCTCATCCAGTTTCTATATGCAAGAGCTTTGGTAAAGCATCTGGACCAAACCTCCAAATCTTTAGAGTTTCCTCCAATTGCTAATTAAAATCATTTTCCTTGTGTTTCCAAAGGAGAACTGTATTTTACCATAAACATGAACTGACCAGACTTAAAGCTGTGCAAGAGACATGGATATAAGATTTGTATACTTTTAAGAACTGGTCTCTGTGTAGGGGCAGTGATACAGATCAAAATGTAATAATAATTAAAAAGCCACTTTTGGCTGTGAAATGCTCCGTTAAATTGTGAGCAATTACAAGTGCACTATACATTTCAGCACTATGTATGAGTTCATAGAGTAGTGCTTTTCCCTAACTGTTTTGTTTTGAGTGATGCACAAGGAACAGAACAGCTAAACTGATAAAATGTGGTCAAGATGGAGGAAAGGCATACAGAGATGAGCACAAGGACAAATAAACCCATATTACTGAAGAAAATTTTTAAGAATTAGAACTGAACCAATACCATGAATGTTTATTGGGGATTCCACTTTTTCTTTCTAAATAATACCATGCACCATTTACAAAGAGCATGGTATATACTTCATAAGTAAACAAGAAGGGAAAGTTCTGAGATTGCAACAAACTGGTTACACTTGGAAAATATAAAACAAAATCTCCAAACTGGAGTTGCCCATGGCTGGGGTATGTAAAAGCCACAAAGGATTTTAGCAGCCAGGGGTTTGACCGATTGCTTTTCCTGTGTCCACATGTTCCTCTGTTAATAAAGTCAAGTTCTTCTTCGAGTGGTGTCCCGTGCTGCTCCACTTAAGGTGCTGCAGCGTCCGGGCACCACTCCACGGTGAGTCTGAAAGCAAAGTACACAGCGGGCTGCGCTCGCGCCGAACGAGCACGCGGCGCTGCCCCTCAGTTCCCTTCAAACCGTCCGCGACAGCTCACGGTCTCCTCAGCTCTCTCTCTCTCCTTAGCGTTTTTCGGTCCCCTGCACGAAAAACAATACAGCTTTCAGTCATCAATTGCCTAGTTTTACTTACCTTTACCCAAATTTAAAAAAAAAAAAACAAACAAAAAAAAAAAAAAACCGGAAGAAGCCGCGGCGGAGCCAGCCGCGCTTCATAGACATGCCGGTATCACCCGGCTTCAAAAAATGTGCACAGTGTCGTGAGGCCATACCAACCTCGGATGGCCATTCACTTTGCATTAAATGCCTGGGAGAGGAACATGTCCCCCAGAGGTGCCAGCACTGTGCTAACCTTAGCTCCAGAGCCAAAAAGGACAGAGAGCTTCGCCTGAAAATCCTCCTTATGGAGAAGTCGCTCTCTCCAGTGTCAGCCACTGAGCCGACCCTGGCTGACTCCTCTCAGAAGAAAGACTCTTCTCTGCCTAAAGGACGTTCAAAACCTCCTAACCCGAACACCCCAGAGGCTGCAGGATCCTCGGGTGATTCGAGGTCTGTGTCCTCCCGCGTCTCTAAGCGGAGCCGGGAAAAATTGCCGACCAAGCACAGCCTACCCAGTGCTGGATCGGAACCGCGGGCTGCCAAGCAAGCTGGCTCCGTGCCTGCTAATACTGACAAGGCATCGGCACCGCCGCAGCTGGAACAACCCGCACCGCAGGTGCAGGGCCAGGACATGCCGGCACCGTCAGCACCGGCTGCTCCGACAAAGGAACACAGTCTTTCTACTTTAAACTCAGTTCCACCGGCACCGCAAACGGTGAACTTGCCTCAGGCACGGAGTTCACCTCCTCGCAAACGCTCTCGAAAGACCCATTATATCTCTCTCATTTTGCCCAAAACCGCATTCCTCACCGCGGCAAGCCGCATTACATGCCCTTGACGTCAGAAGAGCTCTTGCCTTTTATATTGACCGAACGGCTCCTTTTCGGAAATCAAACAGACTATTTATATCTTTTGCAGAACGACAAAAAGGAATGCCCATTTCCAATCAGAGACTTTCAAAGTGGATTAGGGACTGTATTCATACGTCCTACATCATTACGAATACCCAGCTCCCGCCAAGCATTCGCTCTCACTCCACCCGAGCCATGGCAGCAACAACGGCCTTCTTACACAACGTTCATGTTCAAGACATCTGCAGAGCGGCAACGTGGTCTAATCCACACACGTTCATATCTCACTATGCTCTGGACTTAGCAGCAGCTAGAGATACGATAATGGGTCGTGAAATCTTGTCTTCAGGCAGGACATCCCACCACCTTCCTGCGTAACTGCTACGTAGTCGCCTTAAGTGGAGCAGCACGGGACACCACTCGAAGAAGAAGAGTTGGTTGCTCACCTGTGTAACCCTGTTCTTCGAGATGTGTGTCCCGTGATGCTCCACCACCCTCCCTTCCTCCCCTCTTGTCCTGTTTCTTGCAGATGCCAACCTGCTGGGAAAGCGGAACTGAGGGGCAGCGGGCGCGCTCACGCTGAGCCGCTCGGGCAGCGCCGCGTGCTCGTTCGGCGCGAGCACAGCCTGCTGTGTACTTTGCTTTCAGACTCACCGTGGAGTGGTGCCCGGACGCTGCAACACCTTAAGTGGAGCATCACGGGACACACATCTCGAAGAACAGGGTTACACAGGTGAGCAACCAACTCTTACTGACTTCCAGAAACTCAGATACCACAGTAAAAGATGACCTTGATAGGAAAGCAGAACCAACAGTCTTCAGGGGGTACAGCCTAAAAAAGCGGTGTTTAAAAACTGTGCTTATTTACTCCTAGGAGCCAGATCTGCCATGAGATGTGAAGGAGACCATAATGTAGCAAAGCAGGGTCAAAATAAGGAAGGTGAAGGAAACATAAAGGGCTAAACCTAAGAGCAGAGGTCAGACACTGCTAAGTCAGGGGTTCCCAACTTGTGGTCCCTGAGGGTGCTGCAGGCGTTAATGGGGGGTGGGGGAGATAAATTACAGCAGGTAAGTGAACTGCAATGAGTTTAATTTATTTTTGAGTGAGCATAATAAATTATTAGAAATAGCTGTGTTTTTAATACCCCTTGATATATAAATTTGCATCCCATCAGCCATAGGCTGTGTTAAAACTTTTGCGATAGCATGCTTACATGGTGGTCCACAAAAGCTTTCAGTGATGAGGTAGTGGTCTGCATAGAGAAAAAGGTTGGGAACCGCTGCACTGAGTAATATCATAAAGTTTGATGAAACTAAAAAGGAGTTCTGCGGCACTTTTAAAAACTGACTAACTTATTTATTGCATAAGCTTAAGGAGATAATCACCAGCAGCTACAGACCAGACAACGGAACCATTAAGCAAACATATATCCCTGCAACAAACCATGTTGCCAACTTTGCCTGTCTATCTGCGCAAAAGACACCATCACAGGACCTAATCAAACCAGCTACGCTGTCTGGGGCTCTTTCCCCTGCTCATCCGCTGATGTGAGTTAAGTCAGAAATGCCAACCCCTGCCCCTTATGTATTGGACAAGCAGGGCTGTCGCTGTGCAAAAGAATAAATGGATGCAAGTCTGACATTAGAAATTACAACATTGAAAAAATAATGGGGGACACACTTCAATCTTCCTTCTCACTCCATTGGTGGTTTATTAATAGCTGTGCTCAAACAAATGAGCAATAGATTGAAGCTTCAAAGTGAAACTGCAGAATTGGAATTGATATGGAAATTTGACACTGTTGCTTCAAGGCTAAATAAGGACTTCAGATTCTCTTCTCATTACAACAGATGATTTGACCTCACCTTCCTCTTTGTGCTGTTCCCCAGTGTTTTAATCTAAACTACTGCATTGATTTGCTGTTAGTCTGACCTGATCCCATGATTTACACTCCCCTCCATATATTTTCCTCCCATTCTGTAAGTTCCCCTTCTTCAAGGCGTCTGACAAAGTGGGATTTTCTCCTTTGAAATCTGAGGTAAATGAATGTGTTAGTTTTTAAACATGCCACAGGACTCCCTTTTTCTTTTGCTGATCTAAATTAACAAGGCTACCCCTTTGGAACTTGGCAAAAACTGTTACACCAAATACTTCTGAACTCTTGGATTTTTGCACTGATTATATGTCAAAGAATCAGTTGGTGTTGGGGGGGGGTATGGTTCAGTCGTATTTTAAGGTTAACGCCTTCTCATTTTTTTTCATTTATAGAATACAAGAAAATTGCTCCATCCCCTTTTCCAGGGTTTTGCATACCATAAGAACTTGCTTCTTAGATATTTTCTTGTCTTAGTTATCAAAGATATGGTAGAAAAAGGTGTGTTTCCCTCCTTCAGCCTAGTTGCTGTAACCCTCAAGAATGGCCATACTAGGTCAGACGCATGGTCCATCTAACCTCACATCATGTCTTCTGACTGTGACTGATGCCAGTAATTTAGTGGGAGTGAACAGAGCTGAGCAATTTATCAAGCGATCCATACCCTGTCATCCAGTCCCAACTTCTAGAAGTCAGAAGTTCATGGACCCCTTTCTTGATGACGTTGTGGTCAGCATTAAGTCTCTGAATCCCAAGGCAAGTTTATTTGGAAAACGGAGAGCATGCGACACGAATAATCATAACATATGGATATTTAATGGTGTAAAACAGGCAGTGATTCATATTCCATGAGCTCTCCAAATACTTCACAAGGCAGCAATACTGGGTTCTTGGAACTATGCAGGTTATTTATCTGTAATTTTAAACATAGTGTTACATTAAATTTTGTAACATCTCTCCTCTAGCTGCAGCATATATCTTAAGGATCTGGCTTTACAACATAGTGGTATACATATCTGAGTCATACAAGTCCACTGTGGATTTATATTTAGCACACAAAGTCTCAGCCTGGGAGTGATTTAAAAAAAAAAAATTTGAAAATCCATCTGGTTTTTCAGTTGTAAATTGTAAAATCTATTTTTATTCACTTTATGGTCACTTTTTTGTCGTTTAAAAAAACTAGTCATTCACAGTGTTCTTGCCTCAGTATGATTCTGTGTGGCTGTGTCATGGTACCCAGACCCTTGGCTCCTCTCCAGAGAGTCTGTGTTTCCTTTCGCATCCTCACAGCTTATCCAGATCTGTTTCATCCCTGGATTTAAATAGGGTGTAGTCCATGGGCTAAAAATAAAACACATGTTTAAAATATATCCCCTGTCTTAATTTCTTGATGCCCAAGCAGCCAGCCACATGTTAACTCCAAAAACAGGTTTTGTTATTCACATACTAACAGTTATCCATATGTTAAAACAAGCCAACAAAAACTGTATTGAAAATTCATTATAGGCTGTAGCATCAGCCCTAGATACTGGAGTCACAACTGACACTTACCCCCCCTACACAGAGCAGCCTATTGTGCATTGTTGTGTTGCCAGGTAAGCTTTATTTTAGAGCTGAAGTTAAAGACAAAGACCTGTTAGCTCACCTATAGCATTTCCTCTGCCAACCACTGTTCCCTGGGATACAAAATATACTTCAGTGGTTTGGCCTGATGCAAATGACTTGACTGACAGTGCTTGCACCACTGTCTTCTGCAGATTACCCTCCAGTCTAATGGATCCCCCAGTTAAGACAAACTTTCCAGTGTTCTTTCTGTCTTTTCCTTTTGTCTTCTTTCATCACATCTCACTATGTCTGCCTGCATCTCTTTGGAGTTTACACCTTTTAGGTACAAAGAGAGAGCGCGTATTATGTCCTTTGTTGTCGTTTATTCTGTAATCTTTCATCAGATATTCCATCCTCCCTTCTTTTACACATTTTGTGTGTTTCTTTTAATTCCATATAAATTATTTCTTGTACTCCAGGCATTAGTCTGTGTTCACAAGGGACATGACATAGTATCTTTCTGGGCCATGATACTTCTTTGTGCACTGCTCCCAAATGCAAAGACCCACTCCTTAATAGCAAGCTGTTTGGTGTCCATTATTGTCCCTTGCTCTGTTACAGTGTAACAGGATTTTCCAAATATCTGTCTCCATTTGAACTTTATCTGAGTTTTGACTTGTTTCCACAGAAATATTATCTTTATTTTCCAAGGTAAATCCTTTTGTTCACTGCTTATTATGCTGCCTTATACTGCCTTAATTGTTTCCTCATACTCCTCTGTCTGTGTCCATCTGTTGTCTCCCCTCTTTCTTAGATTGTAAGCTCTTTGGAGCCAGGGACTTTGTCTTGTGTGTACACTGCATTTAACAGGGTACGGTCCTTGTCCATGATTAGAGCTCTCAAGTGCTTTGGAAGTTCAATTAAAAATTAGTAAAAATAGCTTCTGCTAATGCAGTGTTTTGATCTTTTCTACTTATTTGTGTTTTAGGTATCTGTCCATATAAGAGTTCTCAACAGCTTCCGCTTTAGTTCCTTTAATAAATTGAATCTTCTCTTCCAGGTTGTTGCTGAAGATTTTAAATAAGGTTGGGATCCAGTCAATTCCTCCAGCACCCTACAAGACACCTCCCCACAGCCTGATTGCTATTTACCTTTAGTTTTCAGTTTCTGTAAACGTGCAAGACAATTTGAATTAACCTTTAAATAAAAATCGTGACAGACAGTAGATGAAAGCTGAAGTCCAGGAACATAAACTCTGTCTTTTACCGATTTACATAATTTCAGCTAAAACGTTCAGATTTGCTTGGACAATTAGTGTTTTGTTTTACAGAAACCCATGCTGTTTATGTTCATTGGTCACAAGTTCTTATTGTACTATGAAAGCTAAGATTCTTCCTCAATGTTTGGGCTATTATTTAATTACCACTCTTAGTTACTTATTAGGTGGTAATTTTCAAGGTCTCATTTTTTTGTTTTTAGTTTTTATGTTTTTTGTTTGTTTGTTTTTGCTATTTCTCCTCTTCCCTACCCGTCCTTCATTTGGTTTCTCTGCTTTTGTTGTTTTGGGGAAGACTTGAAAGGCTTTCTTCAGGTTGTATGTGTTGGGTAAAATATATGCTCAGATACTATCAAAAATTAAATTGGACAACAATTATGAGCCAGTAGCATTTGTTACCAGGCAATGTATGTTTTGTAGTCAAGCCTTCAGAGTGAGAACCAATTGCTGCTTCTAACCAACTATTTTATTATTTGTTTTTGTTTGGCCAGTTATTTCTTTTAAGCTTAGCTTTTATCTTATTTGTGATCTTTGTTTGATTTATATCTTTCAGTTAACTGCCTGCATTCATGGGTCTGCAGCAATGCTCTACCCAATGTTCTGGCAACATGTTTACATTCCTGTTCTGCCCCCACATCTTTTGGACTACTGCTGGTAAGGCTGTGAATCGCTTAGATACACAACAGTTTTATGAATCTCTGCATTTTAAGGTTTACATGCTTTCGTAGTGTAACTTGATCTGAACGTACATACGTGTATATTAAATAAGTAGTTGATTCAGTGTGTCAAATACATTGTTTTCATAGCATAATATAATGCCAGTCTTATAAGGTACTCTATTACTATAAAATGTTACTATATATTAATTTTAGACCCTCAAGATACACTATTACAACATAGATTGTGTTTGACATTTTAAATCAAGAAGAATCCAACACTAAAAGATACAAGCAGACAAAGATTACTCCAATTTTCCCATTCGTCATGTTGTTTTATTTATTTATATATTGTTGCTTTACTGGTAGGATCTTTTATTTTTCAGTATGACTTTATAACCCTGGTATTCCAAAGTAATTGTATGTTGTTTGGGAGATGGTGTAAACCACAGTTCTCAAACTTGTGGCCCCTAAAGTTATTTTTTGCGGCCCGCAGTGACACTGTCACTATTAATATTTGCAATACCGTTGTATGAAAAGGTTTCAGTGGTGTGGACCTCAGACTACTGTAATAATGCTCATGTGTGGTGTGGTCCTTGGGCTAATGTACTAGTCCTCATGCGGCCCTCATGGTGACTTGTGTTTGAGAGCCCTGTTGTAAAACTTTTCAGTCTCCCCTGCTATGTTAGCATGGAACTACCTCTTTCTCCAGAATGGAAAGAAAGTGGGAATTCTTTGACACTGGGTGCTCCCGCATGTGAACAAAATAAGCTCTTCTGTAACTCCCAAGATTCTCTTTGCTACTTGCACCAATTTCCTGTCAAACTAGAAAGTTTCAGCTTGGAATCATTTTCAATTTTTTCATTATTCAGTTTTCCAACCCAAACTTTTACTTGGGTCAAAGTCAGAATAAATTAATTTACAGTGACAGTCCATTCAGGCTACCTGACAAGCGGCTGCCTGCTGTATATCCACACACAGAAACATTTCAAGCACTTTTCTAGGTTTTCAGAGGGCTCTTAGTATTTGTCTTGCAGGAAAAAGTCAATTAATCTTCAATCTAGGCACTTCTCTTGTCATTTGAGAAAACAGACATTCAAGTTTCTAAACAAAAGATCACTCCCCTCTATGAAAAAGATGTAGCAGCGAATCATGTTGTTAAGATGGCCCAGCATGTGCTCACTGAAATGTCATTATATATGCCATTTGACCAGGGGTGCCCCTCTGTTGCCAGAAACAACAAAACTCAAAGTAGCCAGTATCAGAGTCTGGGACTACAGACTGGAGCTCATGCTGCAGTACTAAAAATAGCAATGTTAGACTTTTCAGCTTGAGCTGAAGCTTTGCCTAGGGAAGGGAGTGTGTTTCCTAGCCCATGCTGGGATATGTGCATGGTTCTAATTTAGCACCATAGTGTAAAGCCCAAGCCTGTAATCTGAACTCTACAATTTGCTATCACAGGATTATTTTTTACAATATCCACAAACCCTTTGTAGCAGCCTCAGGATTTGTGAAGGAAGTTATTTAATCTCCCACAAAAATGACATTGTTTTCCAAATGATTGCTTTAGGTCTGTCAACCACTCAGTTGAATTTTTTTTTTTTTTTTTTTTTTTTTAAAGCACTTGTTGAGCTACTGCAGACATCGTGTACTATCAAGATCAGGATCCAAAGGGGTAGCCATGTTAGTCTCGTTCAGTAAAACAAACAAGGGGTTCTGTGGCACTTAAAGACTAACACATTTATTTATTACATGAGCTTTGGTGGGAGAAAATCCCACTTTGAATCCCACTTTTTCTCCCACCAAAGCTCATGCAATAAATAAATGTGTTACTTTTTAAGAGCCACAGAACTCCTTGTCTGTCAAGATCAGGTACAGTTCCTAGTGCAGATAAGGTTTATGAGAGCAACTGATGAGAAATACACACAGTTGCCTAATATGTAGGGGTTTCTTCCTTGCTAACTAATGCCAAGTCCAAAAATACAGAGCCAGATAATTACACTTCTTATGGCAGTTAATTTCACAGTATTTATAGTCCACTTATGACGACTTATGTTGTTTGCAATTTCCTTTTTATTTTGCATCCCACAACAATAAGCTACTGGAACTTGAAAAGTGTGTTTGGATATGTTGGAATTATTGCTCTTGGGTGGCTTGGTGAGAATCTGAGCACTGAGCATGAGGCAGGAAAACAGCTAAGTCTTAGTCAGCAAGTGTGCTTTTTCCCAAATGCTGTCAGAAGGTGGCTGAAAGAATGTAAGGCACTCAGAGAGCTGAATGGTCTAAGGAGTTCATGCTTTTTGGGGCAGGGAGAGTCCTCCTTTATGTCACTATAGCATCTAGCACACTAAATAAATAATAACAAAACATAATTTGAAAGTACATTCTTAAGGTTGCAAAACTGACAAGGGCGGCACAGGAACTGGGGATGTGAATAAAAATTGTATATGCTCACTAGTGCCGCCTCAACTCTGATTGTGAGCTCCCATAGAGATGCAGCCAATCTTTCAGTTGTTTTAACGCTAAAAGTCAAAAGTCATATTCACTGTGAGTTTAGGGAGAGGTGTGAATTAAGAACCACTTTTGTTGCCGTAAAGTCTTATAAATAGTGCATACGAAGCACTACATGACCACAGAATAGTGTGGGATTATTTTTATTCCAAAAAAAAAAAATCAAAAAAAAAATCACTCTGTTCTCTTGACCTGCTTTAAGAGTTATGCTTGAAACAGTATCTGTTCATTTGCAGTAGGCAAGACAGTCTATGTATGCATATCACGCATGAGTCATAGGAAAAAGTGCATATTAAAGACATCTGCTGTAGGGACATTCAGATTAAAGGCACCACAAAGACTGTCACAAAATTCCTACCAACCATTCCTGAAATACAGTCCACTGAAAATGTATATCTAATAAGTAGTGGCTAGAACAGCTACTGTTTAGCTTAATTATCCATCTACCAATGGCTTTGCATGCTTTTGTGCTAAATATTTTTCTCTGTTTTAATGACGTTTTTGCATCAGGAAATGTATTGCATCCAAAAATCTGTGGGTGTATTTGACCTCTCCAAGAACAGAAAATACAACAGTGGTTAAATAAAAATACTGCTATGGAAAAAAAAAATAATTTTGAGAAAAATTTAATTTTAATCACCTTAAACCAACCTCTGTGGCTTCAGTCAGGTTCTATAAATCTCAATACATTGGAGTCTATGCTAATAACTTTTTATTATATTCTTCCCTGTGACTTTTCTCTGCATTTTCAGTGAAAGCCGGTGCAGTGCTTCTCTAAGTAAGGAACCAGCAGGGATAACTAGCATTTTAAGTGAGGTGTTAGGAGCCTGAAACATGTAAATTTAAAGGAGGTTTATGATTTAAATGTTAAGTACATGCCCATGTCGAGGATACACAGAATGGAATCTAAAAACTATTATCTCCTGTAGAAATGAACCTTTAATTTACTCACTGCACAGGAAGGGCAGATTCTAGTCATTTTCACTGCCAGCAGGTGCCCTTTCTGTACATAATAGGCTTTGCATGTGTAATTAACACATGAAGGCTGCTACCGCCAGTTTTTTCTTCAGGTACATGCTGCTAGGAGTTTTCAGGACAACGGTGTGGGCCACAAGAGGCTTTTACACTGGGTTTGAAGATTAGGTATTCATTGACTTTCTGACAAAGACATGTTAAAAGAGGCAAAGACTAGACCCCATAGTTGGGAGCACAGGTGTGCACAAAGCAAACACATAGGCCATGTACGAAAAGAAATAAAGATACAAATTGCTGAGCCAGGCTGAATGGACTCTTTCACAGCGTTTCAGCCTGTGACTATAACAAATGAACAAGCTAGGGGGCTAAAAGTATGATTTTAAAACCTATAATTATCAGGAAGACTCTAATTGCACATTCACAAACACAACAACTCATTATCTTAGCCTGATGTGAACTTTAATTAGAGTAGTAATCACACACTGTAATTGTCTGAATAAATCAATTTAGCACCAATTTATCTGCCATAAATATGTTTCCCAAAATAACTTCTATCTATTTTGTAACCGTGAACTCAGAAAAGTGATTTTGGCCGTGGAAAATAAATAAAGCCACTGCTTATGGTCTGTTCCAAAGCTGTGCTGCTGTTTTTATGGGCCTTTGCATCTTAGGGGAAATGAACTGCAACTGACTTATTTTTAAATGTAAGGCTTTAATTGTGATTTAATTTTAACTTCAGTTACTGTCTGGTTCTTTGCTGTGCAGCTGTGACATAAGAATTTGAAGTGGAGAAACTAAAGCAGATGGTAGAGAGAAATTAAAGGAGCCAGGCATCTCCTGCTTCTGTAAATACATGAAAACATGCTTGTGGCTTCCATTCTAGTAAATGTTTCACATCCTAATACAAAAAGTATTGCAGCCAATATATGAATATTCTTTACTAGTTCCTGTCCTTACAGATAAAGAGGAACTGATTACAGAACAGAAATTTAATATTAGCTTAGGTACAAGTGATCATGACTTGTTCACATAACTAGCATGCAAAAATAAATAAATAAAGGCCAGCCCAGCAATATATATCCTTTGTTCTTTAACAGGGCCACTTTTACAAAGCTCAAACACTTTTGAGCCTTATCAGATTGAAAGAAGAATTTGATCAGAAAGATGTGAATGATCGTTGGCAGTCATTTAAGAACAATTTATTTTATTGCCCCAAAATCCACAGTTGAAGAAGAAGGCTATCCTGAGGGGTTTTTTTTAATCCCTAATCTGGTTTAGCGGGGAAGTGAAAACAGCTGTAAACATAAAGTAACAAAGAGACAAAGGGAAAGTTGATGATAATGCAAGTAAATTAAAGGTTAGAAAAATAGTAGAAAATTGATGAGAAGCAAAGGGACACAAGGAGAGATCTATGGCCAACAAAGTTAAGAAAAATAAGAGAGAGATTTTGAAATATATAATAATAAAAATCCTGACAATGGTATTGGACCAGTACTAGATAGAAAAGTTAAAATTAACAACAGTAATGCAGAAACAGCAGAAGCAGTCAAAACATATTTTTGTTCCTTATTTGGAGAATATAGTCTCAAACTTACAGTGAGGGTAAAGCAAAACTTTACTAGTTGTGGTAAGAAAATTTGTTAAAGAAACACATGCTCCAAACCACATAATAAGATAGCAGTAATATAAAGTTAAGCTAATATCTTGTGCCATTTCTTACAAATTTTCACACTCTTTTGGGGTTTCAGTGGTTAGAGACAAGTGATCATCCGTGAAGGTCCCAAGCTGTCTCTGTGGCATGCCAAACAAGTCCAGTGGTCCAGATCATACTCTTACATGGTAGTGTGGCCTGTTATAGGGCCCGATAGTTGCCACAGATGTTCATATTAGTCCATATTTAACGTCTTCATCCTAAATATGTTGTCGTGTTCTTATCCTATAGGTTAGTTTATTAATTATTTTATTATATATGTTGATTTATTGCCAAGACAAGTTTGTTATTAAGCACCTTCCAACATTCCTATCCCAAACTCTCCAAACCTAGCATCAATTCAGTATTCTTGTAGTTACCTGGTATCATTTTGTACAAACTCCCCTCTCTCCTCTCCCAAACAGAACGTTCCCAGTTCCCCAAATTTCAGGGTCATTTTTGGGCCTTTTATTTATGCCAAGGCTCACACCCCTCAAACCTTATGCTGTCTGTCTAAGCCAGGGGTGGTCAAACTTATGGAACTCAAGAGCCACACAAGTTGATTATTAAACCTTCAAGAGCCGCACTGAGGCATATAGCCATATACTTTTACCTACTCAATTGATTTGCTGACATTCTTTCACAAGCCACACTTTTTCATTCAAGAGCCACAGTTTGGCCATACCTGGTCTAAACTAATGCCTTAAAAGATATAAGACTGTAGGTTCATTGTGTGCACAACAGAATGCTAATGCTAACTTTCTGGGCAACACTCCTATTCTGAATCTCCCTGTTTTTTGAGAGACTCATCTTCAAGTTGGAGTCAGTGTGGATTGCACGGTAAACACGCAAGCACCCCATGCAGGTGACTTGGAATCTTTTGTGAAGTAGTATCCAGTGGGACCACATGCACATTGTGCTGCTGAGCAGGAACAGCCTCCCAGAGCCCCCTTAGTTCCCACTTACTGCCTGCAGCAGTCAGAAGAGACCTGAAGCATGTCCATACCACCTCTGACTTCAGAGCTCTTCTCCAGCCAAGAATCCTTTTTTTCCTCATTTCCATTTTATTAATTTCTTTCTGGTACAGAAATACCAAAGGAGGTGCCAGTACCAATCCAACCCATTTCTGGCCACCTTTCTCATAGATCTCAGAACAGCACACTTTCACATGTCTTTGTGAAAAGATTTCTGTTGGCACTGGCATTGCTGTCAAGAATGCTGTTACCAAAACCAGAGGGAACCTTCTTGCTTCCTCTCCGAAGGAATTTTTTTCTTGCCTTGATGAAGCAGTTAGCACAATCCTGACACTGTCCATTGATGACTTCAGTGCTTTCCAAGAGTTATGGAGGATAGCTGAGATATGGGGCATGAAAATGATAGTGATCCAAGAGCAAACCTCAAAAGTTGTTTGGTATCCTTGGAACAAATAAGAATCTCTGTCCTGATTACCAAGGACATGTATATACTCAGCAAAGGGTCTGTGGCAAACTGTGAAGTTGCTTAGCTGAACTTCAGAGCGGGCAGAAAAAAGATCAAGTGGGCTCCACCAAAGACTTTGAATGCTTAGTGGACATCAGGGTCTCATTCTGTCATTTAGCAGAAAACCAGACACAACAAGGAACCCATAAAGATGAGGACCCCAAGAAGCTGAACCTTTTCAGCTGAAGATCTCCTTCTCAACATCCCTTCAATTTCACATTGTGAATCATCACCATTTGTAAAGCACGAGAGGCAGATGATGCCATTGTTTTCTCAAATTGATTTTATTTCTTCATGCCAGACTTCTCATTTGGAAAGCTGAATGAACTAATATTTCTGAGAACAGTGGCATGGCAGCAGATGACAAGACCAGGGCCCTGAGATGCTAATGCCTGTAGCCAATGTGTGTTTGCTTTAGCATCTGTATTCCATGTCTCTTACCTGCATGTCTTTAGGTAGCAAGCAAGTAGAAGTTGCACACGTTTTTATGCCAATGAGAGAAATTTTTTGTTTTTGTGAGTCACTCCTCTGGCTCCAGGACATGTTTCTGCCAGAATATGACCCATCTTTTTACCTCCCTCCTCCCCCTTCATCCTTTTGTGTATTCTCTCTTTTCTAACTTAGCCTGGAGGGAGAATTTGTCTTTCTCTAAAGCTGGGGTGTTGTTGCCCTTAAACAAAAGGGTCAGGGACTGGTCCCGGGCCCTGCTCTGGCTCCCATCTGGCCCCAGCTGCTGCCGACCAGCACCCTCCCCTGCTGATTTGGGGCAGGACCAGCCCAGAAAGATGCAGAGCGTGAACCCTCTGGGCCCGGCAGCAGCGACAACCCTTTCCTAAACCTTATAAAATGGGCTGGAGTGTCTTTTTGTTACCCAACATACAAGGTCCCTGATTGAGTTTGGGGGCTCTGCCAAAGGTAACGGGATCTCTTCTAAGGTGAATAAATGAACTTTTATGGGAAGTTGATAGAGTGGTCAGCAGTTAGCATTCCTGCATAGTCTTATTCAGTAGCAAGTTAACAGCTACCTTTTTGGACTGCAGCAGCAGCCGTGAAATAAGAGTCTGTTGTTGCACAGTCTTCTTTTTAACCCCTCCCCTGCACACTTTTAAAATCCACACATGGTTGGGATGTGCTCCTTTGTCTGGCCAGAGGGAATAATTCCTACCAATCAAGAGACTGAGCTCAAACCTTGAACTCTACTCTCCTGGATGAACCCACCATCTTGTGTCAACCTGGTACATCTTTGTGCTTGCTAAATGCACCTCATAATGATTTTTCTGATTCCTTTGTTACAATGTTTTCAAGGTTCATTCACTTTAAAAATTTACAAAAATGTTTCTAATTTGCATCAATCACCCAAGTAGAAGTTTTGGACCAGTTTATGTCCCCTTTTAGTGAGTAGCTTTGTGGAATTCAATGGAGCTACTTGCAGAGTAATGGTGATAGAATCAGGCTTTATTTGTGCCTCAGATAGGACTCAGACAGAGTAAAAATGATTTGTGACTTTAGGTAATAACTACCCACTTCATTAGAATAATCGAGCAAAGTTGCACAAATTCATAGTTATCTATAAATTATGTACCTTCTTGATGTCAGTGGTCTTGAATTTCATTTTGTCTTGAATGACAATATATTTTGTAAAAATTAGCGTGTAAGCAGAGATGTTCTATTTCATCTGCATCTCTTCCTGTTAGCAATTCCCACTTCTTGGGAATATAATTAAGGGGTCTTGGGTTAGCCTGAGGAAATAGATTGTAAAAATGTGATTACAATGAATGGGTGATATGAAGCCACTAAGTCTACAAAATACATATTCATACTTGCACATTGCCACTCTTATTATTTAATATTTACCTGTATAACTCATTTGATTATTAATAACCCTGTTCTCCTTGGAAAGTGGTACAGCAAACAGTGAATTAATGAGCAGTCTGTTTTGTTTGGTTGGTTTAGACATTTTTGTTTACAAAGACCCAGGGGCTCATTTTGCTTAAGCAAAAACTACAGTTGCAATTAGTGCTTTTTTAATATGGTACTTAATAAGTATTGGCTGCCACCAAACAACCTTGTGCAGTTACTGTTCATAGCTGTGGGATGCCCCAGGACTGGAAGAGTGTCATGCAATAGGTGAAATTTTTCATGTGTCTCTATCACGTGTCTCTTGTCCACATGCTTTGATTGTTGTGTGTTCTGCACCCACAGCTAATGCCTATTGCTATAGTTCATCACACACTTATTTGCTCTCATCCCTTCTCCTATTGTTCATCTTAGCCTCTCACTTTCTCCTCTCAAGATGCAAGCATGCTTTAGTCTCTCCTATCTTAAAAACAAACTAAAAGCCCCTCAGCTGTGTAACCTTGCTTGCCTCACCAACTTCTGCCACACATACATTTGGTTTCTCAATTCATTGAATGTGCTATTTCCAATCTCCCTTGGAGTTACTCTCCTCCCGTTCCATTTTAGACCCTCTCTAATCTGGTTTCCAGCATTTACACTCCTTGAAACCAGTCTTGCCAAAGCTTAGAATCAGTACTTCGTCCTCATCCTCCTTGACCTGTTGGATGTCTTTGACACAGGCAGCCATGCTTCGCTTCTTGGAGTCTTGTCTTCCCTGTGCTTCCATGGCTCTCTCCTCTCCTTTTTCTCTAATTGCTTCTTCAGTATGTAGTTCAGAGGATCTTCCTTATCCCCCTGGCAGTTTTCAGTGATGCTTTGCGAGGACTGTGCCCTTGGTCCTGTTTTCTTCTACCTGTGCAATTTATCTTTGTAATTTCCTCCAAAGACAGAAATTCAAATACCATCTCTAGACTATGGAGTCTGATCTACCTCCATACTCATTTTCTGTCTCTATCCAAATTAAAATCTCAGCATGTCTCTGAAATGTCCATGGGGATGTCTGTCAATTAAGCCCAATTTAACTAAAAGAGAGCTCTTAATTGGGTCTGCCAATTAAGCTCACCACACTTTTCTTGGGGCTTTCTTTCTCAGTTGCTATGGACAAAACAATCATACTGCCTGTAACTCAGGCCCATAACCTGGCCACCATCTTGGACCTGAATCTCTTGTTAGGTTCTTGTATCCAGGCTATGTATAAACCATGTCTAAATCATGCTATGTCTAAATCATGCCAATTATTTTTACATAAAATCCGTAACACACAGCTTTACCAATCCATTCGCATGGCTAAAATGCTTATCCAGGCTCTCATAATCTTGCAGCATCCTTCTTTCTGGCTTTGACAAATGCAAACTTGCCTCACTCGTATTCATTCAGAATGCTGGTGCAAAGATAATTTTCCTAGTGTGGTGTTTTGACCATTTCACCCTGAATCCCTCTGTTGACTCCACCTTCTCTTGCATCAAACATAAGCTCTTCTTATCTCTAAGGTCAGACTTCTTCATGGCCTGTCTTCATCTTGCCTGTTGTCTCTTATTCATTATCAAGATGTTGACTTCTTTCTCCTATTGGCTCATAGTGCCCTCTTCCATGGTCCCCTTTTTAAATTTTCAAACAAGCATTTTCGTGCTGTCCCCTCTACTAACTCATAAGCTAGGGAAGAGCTCCCTGTTAATGTCTGCAAAATTAACACATTATCCTCCTTCAAAAACCTCCCTTAAAATTTTCTTTTTCCATGACACCAATGTCCCATGGTTTTCTTTTATTCCTGACTGCAGTCATCTGTTGTTTTTCATCTTGTAAGTAGATTGCAAGATCTTTGGGCAAGAACTGTCTTTTTGCTTTGTGTCTATACAGCAACTAGTGCAGTAGTAATCATGGTCCGTATCACAGACACCTATTGCTACAGCAATACAAATAAATAATAATTAATAATGCTGCTAAAAATCAGCTCCCTCAGCACTATAACATATTTAAGTGCTATATTTCTTTTAAATTCGAGACAATCCATCACCTAGTTGTTTAATTCCAGATTTCTTAGTCCATATCTGTTTTACAACCTCCCAGAATCTCACTTGTTGGCACTTGATTTCAGCAATTCTGACATTCTTATTAAATATATTATTCTCCCTAGTACATTTGTTGATTAAATGTGGGAGATTGAAAGTCTGACATGATGCATTTAATTAACTTTTTCAGACCTGAGTTTCTCTATGTCTGTGACGGGTTGGGCTTCTGGGCACATTAATAAAATGGCCAGTTTTCTGGAGTAGTGCAGCCTTCCTGCTTCCTTTCATTACATTAGCCAAGGTTCCACTAGATGAGACATTTGCAGTCTTAAGACTTCCTGCCAAGGTTCAGACTTTGTATGTTTGAGATTGAAGCTGTCGTGTTCTCGAAGCTATTTAATTAGGAACACGTTTATTTCAGTGTGTACTGGAGAAGGCTGGGACAGCACAGCTAGACACACAGTAAAGTTGAGCATTTGTGCAGCTGGCAGCTAAACTAATGGTTTACCCTTTAAGTATAAAATTATTGGGAATGAAGCCATTAGACGAGAAGCTGTATGCATAAAGGAAATGTCTGTTTCCTGCAAATGAAACATGCAAAATGATAAGCACTCTTCAATTTGACAATGCCCAGGTAGCATCAAATCTTTAGTGGGTTCTCCTTGTAATATGGCAACAGTAGCAAAATACAAGAGAGTGGTTTCAAACATCACTGCTAATCTGTAGACCTCCCAAGGAAGCATGAATCCCAGAGTTGTCATTGAATGAGTTTGTAAGGTAGAGTGTGCACTCTCTCTGGTAAGTGAGGACTTGCTGTGAGATAGTGGATTGGGGCATAATAGAAGAAGTAGGAATGTTCTCACTGTCCCCTCAAATTCAATGATTTGCAGTGTTACCTCATCACTTTAATGAGACCTAGAAGTTCTGTTCTAGGATACTGAAAATTCACATACAATATCTCTTTAGAAGGTAATCCAAGATTTTGGTTGTGTACCTTATGGGGAAAGGGCTGATTCTGTGTTTTTATTGGTATGGCACACAGCATGATAGTTCATTTGTCCTGATGTGGCCTCTTGGTGCTAAGTATGAAGAAATCGCCATTCATAGAGGCTTTTCAGATCCAGCTTGACAAAGCCCTGGCTGGCATGATATACTTGAGATTGGTGCTGCTTTTAGCATGGGGTTGGACTAGGTGACCACCTGAGGTCTCTTTTGAACTGTGACATTTTATGATTCTGTGGAAGATTGATGATGATAACATACAAATTAGTGAAACTATTTTGTGGTGGTGTGAGAAACCATTAATGCATAGGATTTTAGCAGCATCTTTAATTAATGTTTTATAAGCTGCTGTCTATACCTCATAAAGACTGTGCAGTGCTTATTTTAAACCAACTCATTACAGCTGAGCTAAACTTCAGTGAATGTACAAGAATATGATATCCAAAATCTAATTAATAATATGTTTTTCAAATGAAATGTATCTCCTATGTTACCGCCATGTTGGACCTAGAATATTAGCAAAGCAGGTGAAGTAATATCTTTTGTAGGACCAACTTCTGTTGGAGAAAAAGACAAGCTTCAGGCTACACAGAGTTCTTATTCAGATCTCAAAAAGGTATTCTGAGTTTCACAGAAAAACACAAGGTGGAACAGATTGTTTAGCATAATTAACACACATTCTAAGGACAATTCAAGGTGATGTGACCTGTTGTTAACCCTGCTGACCAAGTACCAAAAAAAAAAGCAATGGTGGGTTATAGATTACAATAAGCCATAAATCCGGTGTTTTTATTGAGACCATAGTTTTTAGCATCTGGCAAAGATAGGAGTTAAAGTTTTCAGGCTTGTCTTTTGAGGGTGTTGTGCAGGTTTCCTTTGGGGACAAACACTGAGAGGTCATTTATGGAGTAGTTGGTTTGAGACTCGTCCACCCGCAGATGACATGGTGATTTTTTTTTAATCACTTTTTTGTGTGAGTTCATTCAAGAGTATAGTGATTGTTTGGTTTCATCCATATGGGTGGTGTTGGAGCATCTAGTGCACTGAATAAAATACATTGCATGTTGCTGCAGACATGGGCAGACCCCTAGGAAGGTGTATAGTAAGGGAAGGGGTGTTGATCGTTGTAGCAGTGGAGATATATCTGCAGGTTTTCCATATGTTATGGCAGGGTAGCAAAACTTAACAGTGAATTTTTTTCCTGAGCAAATGCAAGAAGCATATCATCATCTCTAGAGGACTCACTGTCTATAACCCTCTGACCACTGCATATAACTCCAAATATGCTGCAAAGCTCTACAGAAAGACTTCAGAAAAACAAAGGAACCATTTCCTGCTCCTCACGTGCTTCAGAAGGGACCATCTCATACAAGAAATCGTCATATACCTACACACGGGGGAAAAAAAAGAAATCAGGAAACCTACTTGGAGGTTATGTAAGAAACCCAGAACAACTGTCAAAAACCCTGATGACAGCCATTCAATGCAAAAGAAAAAGTATAAGAAAATATAATTCCACAGAACTTAACTTCTGAAATAAACCAAGCAACAGTCATAATAAAAAAGAATGATCTGACTGGACATCCCACTGTGGGTAAAACCACATACTTAATCATTACATTGTGATTGCTTCAGAAAAAAAATTGACTGGGAAGTCCTTAAACATCATATACACCACTGTCTATTTGCTGCCAAGAGGACAGCTGTACAGTCCTGGAAATCCAAGCACCAAATAGTGACCAAACCAGCAGACAAAGTAGACTATGGTGTAAGGCTCTCTCACCCCACCTGCTATGAGAACTCAGAGATGACTACACAGCCCAATTCACCCAGGAGTTTAAGGATATTTTCAAATCCTTCCTCCAACAACTCTAAGGAGGAGCTCCACAACCTTGTCCCCATGAGCCATTGCCAGAATCTTCTGTGTGCTTCCCAAGATGCATAATAAAGGGGCCCAATCAGACCCGTCATATATATATATTCTAACTGAAAGAATATCAGTGTTTATTGTAACCATACTTAAACCAATCACTGTGCTAGCATCAGCTTTCTCCAAGACGCAGCTAACTTCCTTCAGAGACTCTGAAACATTAACCACCCTCGGAACACTGTCCTTGCCGTGTTTGGACATCACACACACCCGCAGCCATACCCACCCACTTACCCTCCAACATCCCTTGTAATGACTCTGGCACTGTGTGACTCAAGTATCGGCAAGACAATGAACAGCACTCAGACTTCCACCTCAAACATTGCTAAGCTCATTGAGTTCATTGTGACACATAAACATTTTATAATCAACAAAAAAACACTTTGTGGAAACCCTGTATGACTACTACAATCTTCACCCAGTAAGCCAACTGGAAAAAGAATTTCTGGACATAGGCACCATGCGGTCGGTGATAAATCTGAGATATGTTGATGATATTTTCATCTTCTGGATAGACAATTTAAACTCCTTCATAGACTCCCACCACAATTTCAACTACCACCACCCATCCTTGATCCCCTTTTCATAGATTAACACTACATGCGCCCTTTTCCAGTTCTCTGGAATATCTGCTGTCTTCCATGATTTTTTAAAGATAATCACTAATGGCTCAGATTAGCTCCTTGAGTGTTCTAGGATGTATTTCATCAGGCCCCAGTGACTTGAAGATATCTAACCTGTCTAAATAATTTTTGACTTGCTCTTTTCTTACTCTATACTTTGATGCTACCTCATTTTCACAAAAAGTTGTCATAACCATGGAATGGTAGTTTTCAGCTGTGGTCTGAGGACCATTTGGAGTCCAAAAACTATGTCTAAGATTTACAAAGGGGTCTGCATCTCCATTCAGAATTTTTTAGAGGGTCTGCAAATGAAAAAAAGTTGAAAATCATTGCCTATAGAGTGTGTGTTAACTACTTATGCAAAACAGTCTTTTCCAGCTTGTATTTAGCTGTGACATTCTGAGTATCTTTCCCAGACAGACACAGAATTCTTCAGTGTGAGTACTTGTCTTTTACACCAACAGAGGCTGGTCCAATAAAAGATGTACTGCCTCACCCACTTTGTCTCTGTGTGTGCCTGTGGCCTTTACTTTAATGTGCAGTAAATGCCATGCTTACAATTAATAGCTGCAGGAACCACTTGATGCACCTTCGGGCTAAGAAATGAAAATGGAATTTGTCCCTGTTCAGTTGACTAGAAACCCTATAGCAAGGCCTGACATTCCAAACCCTGTGAACATCTCATTTCTTTGAAAGATCCTTCTTGTTTTATGTTGTCCTGTTATTTCTGAGTGCTGGTAAATGTGCTCAGCACAGTACAAAAGAGAGAGTAAATTGGCTCCTTGTCCCAAAAAGCTGACAGTCTGTGTGTCTGATGGGAGTCGTGCACCAATATCCAGCTGCATGATTTTGCCCTAAGAATCCATTGGCATAACAAACATAGTGCTTTTTTAAAACCAAGTATCTGCTGGCATTTATGTCTTTAGAGTCCAAAGAGCACTGTTTTCTGCTGTTTTCTACAATATGGGATTCTCCATCAGGATCCATTGAATTCAGAAATCAATAAATATTCATTAAAATGCTTTCTTCTTAGAACATGTTGGCCAAAGGATTAAGAGTGCTGTAGAGGCATCCTGTAAGTGACACTGTTTTGAACAAGAGTGGATTCACAGATATCTGTTGTATCATTCTGGATGTATTCACCTGGGTAGCTAACTGCAGATTATGAAAATTTCATGTTACTATTTTAAAATGTATATTTTCAGTTTATATATAAATCAAAATAGTGGTATTAATGTATAACTCCCTAGATAGATAGATAAACTGGTACTGAAGTATTCAAATAAATTGAGACAGTGTCTTTCAATGTAAGACATGAGAATTCAAAATAAAACTGACATTTTTCAGCTAGAATGGAATGTTGCATCTGGATTATTATTTTGAAATACAATGTAATCTTGTATCCATGTTATGTGTATCACATCTGGCCTTTTAAGTCTGTGTGATGATAATCTCCAGAGTTATTGGAATATAAACAAGCTATTTGTTTCTCTTCACAGTGCCCCAATGCCCTACCTCATTGGAATACATTTAAGTTTAATGGAGGTAAGTCTCTCCCTTTTTCCCTCAGAACAGTGTGTATTTCTGTTATTTAGCCCCATTCCTGCAAACATTTACATATGCTTAACTTTAAGCAGATGATCAAAGCTAAACATGTGCCTAAGTGTTTGTGGCACAGGGGCCTAATTTAGTTATGTGCGTGCGTCTGGCAAACTCATGAATACACTTTGGGTACTGTTTCAAGCCAGTGGTCGAGGGCCCTATGCATGTGTTTTGAGACAGAGAGACAGACAGACAGACACATGCCATGAATCTCACTGTTTCATTTAACCAATATACTACTGTTGAATTTGGCTCTATTCAGAGTGGATAGTAAGCAAATCATCCAACTCCCACTGTTTTTAATGGGGGGTGCAGGTCTTAGGCCTCCTTTGCAAATCCTAGCCTTAGAGTAGTACTCTCAAAAGCGCCTAAGGCACATAGGTAGTTTTATAGAGGTAAGATGGGTGAAAGTAATATCCCTTTTTAGTTTTAAAGTGTATGATTCTATCTTTTATTGGACAGAAGTTGGTCCAGTTACAGAGATTATCTCATCCATCTTCTGTGTCACATGTCTTGGGACCAACACAGCTATAGCTACATTCCATACTTAGATTGTTTTGAGTATTTTGTCCTTAGTCAATAGAATCTCTTAGTAGGGCCAGTCTGAAAGGCACGTGTACTGGGAGTAGGGAGAAGGATTCTGCTTCTGTTGTTAGGACATCAGAGGAAGATAAATACAGGTCAGCATTTTCTAAGTTTGCTGTTGATGTTAGTAACAGCTGCTGGTGCTCAGCATCTTTAAAAATCAGTCCACTTAGATGCCTAACTTTAGATACCAGAGTTATTTGGTCTGTACTGCCCCCAGTGCCTTACAACATACAATCACTTAGTCATGCATCTCATCAAGTAATGTGTAATATAAGTTCCAAAGGGGCAGCCATGTTAGTCTAGTTCAGTAAAAAAAACAAAAAACAAGGAGTCCTGTGGCACATAAAGACTAAAATAAAATAATAAACTTTTTAGTCTTTAAGTGCCACAGGACTCCTTGTTTGTGTAATATAAGAACATTTGTAATCTACATCATATATTGGTAACTTTGCTGTATAGATGTTTATTATTTGTAATAGCCATCCAAGATACTGTCCTGCTAACAGCCTAAACCCACAGATTATGCAATTCCATATATTGTTTCAGTCATGTTGTCCCAAAAAGAGCTTGTGGGTAATTTTTCTGTGCTCTATTTTAAGGATATTTAACATTCAAACTGCAACTATGGGGGCCCTGTGAATCTTCCCAGTTAGTAGAGAATTTGAGTTGGGACTCGAAACGGTGAATTTGGTCACTGTCTTTCTAGGATATTGGTTTTTATTTTGCTTTGTGATTTTACGGTAGTAACAGGTAGTATGGTGCCTTTTTCAGTGGAAAATACTGATGCTCTAGTTCCTGGGATTATAGTTTCTTATGTAACTTATAGGGATGTTTGTACTGTATTCTGCTGCTTTTGATTATCAGCTGCATAGATCTTAGTAACGCACTATACAGCACTGTTAAGGGAATGATTATATTTTTTTAAATATGGTCTGTGCCACTGTCCGGTATGGTGGAAAACAGTACACAACAATACAGTCATGACTTTAATAGCTATTAAACCTAATGATTCAAATAGAGTTCTGGAGACTTAATTCTAAACCCCAAAGTAGGAATGAAACATTAATTCATGTGCTAAAATCTTTTTTTAGATAAGAGCCGCACTTTGACTCTGATCCCATATGTATTCACTCCTGGGATATAGAAACTAACATCAAACTGAGTGTGGTGAGCCTTTTCCTCCAGGAGGTTAACAAGTTAGCATCCTGCACAGTAGGTGAGCAGGAGTTGGCAGTGAGCCAGCATGGTCTGGTGGACCAAGCATGTGGCTGGAAACCAAGAATTCAGGAGTTCAAATCCTAGCTCATTAAGCAAGTCACTTAATCTCTGTGTCTTACATTTCCCATCTTTGTAAAATGGGGTTAATAAATGTGTGTTGTGAAGTTAATAGATGCACAGTGATTTAAAGACCCCGGTGCTAAGCAGGCACTAGGTATCATTGTATTTGCTATGTCAGAGCGTTCAGCTGTTTGTTTGTTCTTTCACCAATAACAATGACGGAATCACCCTTCAAAGTTGTTTCTGTAAGTCTGAAAACTTTCCAACAAGTACATTTTGTGTTCTGTTATAGTTCATAGTCTCTTCCTTGTTTCTAGAAATTTATTAATCTTGTTCTATTACAGTTTGTGGTTGCTCTAGCAGGAAGGGATGGAGTTATACTGTAGTCTTCCTTGTTAAGTCATGTGTCTGTAATTTTCAAGAAAGATGAAATCTAGGGAAAGGTAAAATGATACAAATCGTGGATCAAAAGGAGAATGGGAAGATTCAAATTCAGGCCCTTTATCCAAATGTTGGTTATGATATAAATGGGACTGTGCTGCCAAGTTTGGATATGAACTTCTCTAAATTTCAAGAGCATTCAGATCTGGTGTCTTGGTTAGGGACTATCCACATTGTATACCACAGTCTTAGGAAAGGCAATGGTGTGGGTTTTTTTTGTTTTTTGGTTTTTTTTTTTTTTTGCCCCTTTTCTAGTAGAGATGATTGCATGTTACTATAGAACATATATTTTTCTAGTTGATCAAAAGTATTAAATTATTCTTCCTCTTGTCAACATTCTTCCTTCTACATAGCCTTACTTCCTATGAGGCTAAACAGTATGTGCACATGCATGTTTTCTCTAGTCTTCAGATAGTTTCTGATGCTCCTCTAATTGTGGGAAATATTATGTTGACTGACCAAAAAACACTAGTGATGAAAATTAATGGCTGATGTTAAGGTGAAAACATATTTCTTTGCATGTCCTGTGCAAATGTGACTGACTTATACTCTAGATTTATATAACAGTGGGTTTTAGATAATACATCCTCAGGTACTTAAGCCCAGTCTACACTCTTGGCAAAATTCAGCAGCAGCCAACAGGAGTTAAGCAACAGTAGCTTGTGTAACCCCCGTCAACTTCATGAGTTCTGCTCTATGAGCCATCCACTTTGTGCTACACTGATGGGAAGCATGCTCCCTTTGAATCTGTCTTATCCTACCTGAGAAGGTGGTTTTACTAGATTGATTTTTTTGGATCAGTTGAATGCATCTTTATTGCCACTTGATCAAACCAGATAAACTGATCTCATGATGGCAAATTTGCTGCTATCATTGTAGATGTAGGCTTAGATGCTAAAATGTTGGAGCTGTTTAAATATCCAGATAGATTATCTACCATCCATGGTTCTATGCTTTTTTTGTATGGCACAATAACTTTTCTGCCTTATACCAATCTGACATTTACCTTACTGTAGCTATTGAAAGTATTATTCTCTAATTTTTAAAAAATAATTCAGTTCCAAAGTACTTTGATTGGTTCCGTTTTTAGCCCTGGGGTGAATAAAAAAAGAGGTAACATGCATTGTGTGCATCTTGGAGGTTCTGTCCTTAAAATACCATTAGACAGTGCACTAACACCACTTTCTACAGACTATGCTAGTTCTTCCAACCCTGCCCCTGATCTATAGTCCTTTCAAATACTACCTCAGAAGACCCAAAATAGAAAAAGCTTGGCCCCTCTTGGTCCTCCTGGCAGGTGGGACTGTTATGCCTTTACAGGAGTCTCATGGAAGTAACTGGGATTCCTTGTGGACTCAGATTTCTGCCCCAGAAAGCTTAAACTCCAGGATTAGAGCTTTCCTACATACGTTTTATCAAATTGTGTTTTGATGGAAGCCTAAATATGGAAACATCATTATTTAGAAAAAAGTAGGATAAAGGATGGCTAACTTGGAACATAAGATGTGAGTGATCTATTAGCTTTGTATTTGAAGTCTTTTTCTTAACAACCGAGAGTCTGGTGCTACAGTTCTCTAAATGATCCCCCTTTAAAAAGAATGTTGGAGTAATGTAAACACTGTTTGTTTGTTTTTTAAAACATACACCTCTTTTTCTACTCCTGCAAGCATTGCCAACCACTTATGCATCTTAGAGTTGGCTTTTAGTTTCTGGCGTTGCATGTGGTCTGTATAGAGACCCAGCTACTTCAGTGAAAAATGACAATTTTTTTCTCATGATTAAAATATCAAATGTATCCATTGACTGTTAAATCTAATTTGGTGTGACTGAAATGTTCTCCAGTGAGATAAGATAATCTCCTGTTATAGGTCAGAGGGCTCTAGCTGATTTATGAGGGAAAATCCTGGTAGAAAATATGGAACTTAACGGTGCTCTTATTCTTCAGTCTCTCTATCATCACCTAGTTAGTCATTCTATATAAGATTTCCATTTAGCAATCCATAAAGTGACTTCAAAGAAGACTAAAAGTTTATAAGCTGTTACATTAGTAAGGCTTGGACTATTAGATGAATAATGGGGCACACTTATGGTACTAATCGAATTCATATTAGATGAAGATAAGTATTTAGTACTGATAAATAGCAGTGAGATAAGATAATGAAACCAACTCAATTAACTCATCTTGTCAGTCTTCTCCTTTTGTTCCCATCCCCCATTTCAGAGTAAACTGAGTTTGCATGTTAAATCAAGTTTATCTTTGTGCTAGAAGCAGTGCTAGATGTAGCTGGCATCTTCTCTGTATTTTATCATAGTAAGTAGTCAGTTCAGTGACTGGTTTTTGTAGCTGAAATGATTAGTGTGATGGTAGTGATTGTAGAGGAATGTCCTTGACCTAGTAGGATATCTACTGGAATTTAGGCACATGTGGTTTTGTTTAACTGTTTTTTGGCACATTCCTTTGTGGCTGTCAGATGTTGGATTGTGGACAGAGCAGTCCTCTATCCCATGTTTACCACTGTCACAGAGGTTGTGCAAACATGCAACAATGCATATCCTTGTGATGCTTGATTGAAAGCATGAAACTATTGTCCCACCAGTGGTACAGAAAAGAGATAGTGTATCTTTAATAAACTGTCATTGCTTAGATATTCTTTATCTAATGCTATACCAATGTTTTAGGGCAATCAAATTCACTGACAAGTTTTGATATGCAAAATACTGCAATCTGATTTGTCACTGTGGGAAATGTTTCTTTCTATTGTTGTACATAAGCATGACAGACAAGTACCAATATCAGAAACGGTTCATCTGCATGGCAAAGTAAAACTTTCGAGGATTTCAGTGACTTTGGGTTCTTCATTAATGTCTTTTGTCTGGACACAGCATCTGAAAAGAGTTGCGTAGGCCCTCATGTGCGGACACCACTTCAGTTGTGCTCACACACCTGTTTTGAAATTACCTGTGAATTCTTTGCCATTAGCTAGTGAGATTTTTGGGTAGTAGTGATAGTCGTGTATTTTGCTATTTATATCTTTACCTGAAATGATCTTTAATGGCTCAGACAGGGTTTAAATTGTGCATTTGATAAATGGTTTATCAAGCTGTGACTTTTTTTTACAAATACTTTTGTACAAACTTGGAAAATAGTTTCCTAATTTTATAAGGAAATAGCAGACACGTGGGAGCAGGGGAAAACACTCTATTAAATTCAAGACTTAAATAAAACAGCTGATTTTTGGATTTGCAGATGTTTTGCCTGGAAAGCATTGATGTTTATTATTTTAGAAGCAGAGATGAGATGCACTTTAAATGAATAAGAAATTATTTTTAAAATGGTCTGTCATTGAAAAATGAAGCTTCGGAAGAATGGCTTCATATTTAAAAAGAGATTCTGTTTATGAGATGATACGAAGTTTTTAGGAATGAACTTTATTAATTTCAGCCCTGAAGAGCATTTCAGTAGCTGCAGAAGCCTTTTCCTGTTGTTCGGTAGTATTGGATCACATCAGCACAAGTCATTTTTGTCGCTCAGTTTGCAGCAGCTGCTTGTGATAAGGATCTTGAAACTCACCTGTATAGGATCAGGGCTATTGCACATCAAGGTTAGGAGAATGGCAGAAAAGTGGAAGATGCACGGGAGGGGGTAGTAGGCCACCTGCTGTGCAAGGATCAAAGGGTTGAAAGGTCAAAGGGCATATTTAGCTTAACCATATCTGTCTGTTGAATAGTTATTTCAGATTGTAAATCTAAGGGTGATTTCATTAAGTCCGTCTGTCTGTTGTTGGGGGCATGAAATAATAAAATTTTATATCCCTTGTTTTTCCTGCTTCTGGCAGCCAGATTGACACATTGTTGTCTGTTGTACTGTTGTGCTCTTAAGTAAATGGACTGTGAATATTAACTCTCACTAATGTAGATGAATCATAAAGTAGACAGGTTTGGGACTTATTGTTGTGAATGATAATTTGTATTCTAAGAAACTATATGAAGTTATGGTAGAAAATAATATATTTTCATTTGGTAAACTTCTTCAACTTTTGTTAGTAAGAGGATAGGTTTCTTGTCTTGTATCTCCCACCTCAGTATTCGTAATATGCCAATTTGAGATGAAGCTAATTAGATTGCATAGATAGCAATATGTAAACTTGGGTTAATATTTTCTTTCACATTTAATAACATAAGCTGGTATCAATAATGATGAACAAGCTTGTTTACAACATGTGATTAAGTATTGCCCTTTTGCCTTACTCAGATAGGCTCTTTTGACTTTTTTGTGCTTCTCTATTGAATATAGTTTCTCAGCGTTTTTGCAAACTTTACATAAAATAGTTTAATGATCTCAAGTGTTCAGATGCTCACACTAACTGCTGCTTATTTACTAGCCTGGTGTTTAAGGCCCCCTGGAGTTTGTTTGAGAAGTTAAGAGATTTTTGCAGCAAAGGTGCCATTTCTGAAATTTAAAGTGCTCTTTTCACCAGGAGATAAGTTCACTCTGATTAAGTCAGTAATTCTTACTAAGCCATGTTTATGGAGGCCATAAACAATGGGTTCAGTGTGCTTGTTAAACTGGGTTTCCATACTTCTCTAGTCTTTAAAAAGTGGCATATAAAATAAAAGGCAGGTGGAGATGTTAGCCTGACTTGCCGTATTTTATTATGAATGAATGAACGAATGAATGGTAGCTATCAAGAATTCAGTGAAAAGAGGGGGAAGAATCTCTCCTTTTCTATGCACAGGTGACCCAGATCTTCACCAGAGTGTTCTGAATCAACACATGCTCAAAGTCTGCATTAAAGCTAGACAAATGAAAACTAATGTGCGATTTGTCTAATTTGCTAGGACTGTGTTTGCTGCAGAATTTATGTAACTACTTCTAGCCAGATTTTCCTTCTATTCTCTGTTTCTCTGTATGGTTTGTAAAATACTGACTTAATAGACCTATTTTATTTTATGAAGCATATAGTGGTTTGTTTTCCAGTATCTTGTTTAGCTTGTCAGGAGACTCTGATAAATGAAATATTATTCGTTATGATTTGCTTCTAATCCTTTTTGGTATTAAGGGAGAGAAAGGGGAATCAAAGAGAACATTAGCAAATTGTAGCTACTTGTAGCTTTTGGAACTCAGTGCATTTAAGGGAAAAAGATTTTGCAAGGTAGGATTTGTTAGCGCTATCATATGAGAATGTTTGGTTCCCAGACTCTTGTCTCTAGCCTTCTGGGCTAATGGATGACACCACATTCACCTCGTTCTGCAGCAACTCCCCACAGAAGTATCTCCAAGCTAGCCAAGAGTTGTAACTTTCCTTTCTTCCTTCCTAAAGACATTTGTTATGAAAAGATGTTGCCTAAGGAGAACAGGCCCTTGTGAGGTGGGAGAGTCCCAGAACCCTGGCTCCAGCCGTGCAGTTTATAGCCCCACAGCCTGAGCTTTGCAAGCCTGAGTCAGTTGACACAGACAAGCCACCAGTGGATCATTGCAGTGTAGACATAGGTCTAGAGTCTTCTCCCAAGTTACAGATATACCCATTGGCAAGCTGAAATTTTTGTGTGTAGGTCACTGCTGCTGCTCTTGCACTAATCAAGAAGAAGTTTAATTTCTTCTCTTTTTTTTTTCCTTCTGGTGCTTGATTTTTGAAAGGCTTCTGGCTTTGGTTAATCATGCTGCTAAAGATTTTTTGTTGGAAGTTTCAAGAGTCCTCTGAGTATAACTGAGATTTTTATTTTTCTGAAGCAGGAAGGAGCAAATCAGTTTGTCTGCTGCTTCCTGACTCCCAGAAGAAGCAAGACTCCTGGGTTACTTTAGAGTTCATCAGATGTAAGCCAACTGAGTGACCTTTTGGGTCCTCAGAGAGCGAGAGGGTGGAAGTACCTCGCTTTTCATGAATGACTAGTGCTCCTTTTGTGTGGAAAGAATTATGTGGACTAGTCTTCCCTTCAAATCAGGCTTAACTAGTTTGTAGATCTGATGGCAAGTATTTTAGTGGGAAAAAAACAAGCTTAAAGTTGGGGCGTAGGCATAAGGCAGAGACTTATTTATGGTAAATGGCAGTTGAATGGATCCTGTGAGAGTCTTACCTATAACTTGGCATTGAGCAGAGCAGTCATATAGCCTGAAATATACCTTTAAGACCAGGAATTTCATAAATGAGAACTTAACACTGGGGACCAAAGAGCAGACATAGGTGTCTAAGAGTATGTGTACACTGCAAAAAACTCTGCAAAAATATAAAATCACACACCTGTTTCAGTGAGTCTCAGAACCTGTGTCAACTGATTGAGGCTTGCAGTGTGGAAGTAAAAATAGCAGGATAAACAGTAGACTTGGACTGAAACCCAGACTTTGGTGTTTGGTGATGGGGAAGGGGAGTGACTCTGAAATTAGTCTAGCACAAGTGGAAACATCTACGTCGTTGTTTTTAGTGTAAGCCTGAGTTGTTTGACCTGGGCTCTGAGATGCACTGCTGCCGATGGCGGGGAGTTGCAGGATAGAAGTCCCCAAAATAAGTAGCTTTATTTATTTATCTAAAGCATCAAATAGCTGCCCTTGAAGTTGATGAGCCCACCACCTTCAAATGTTGAGACTGCTTATTTAGCTGCCCGTCACAGGCTGCAGCAGCCCTGTTGCTTCAGAGGAGCCGGCTAACGAGCAGCTGGGTGTGCTGAGGTGTGGCCACAGGCTCCCCCGGGGGAGCTGCTGAAACTCTGGCAGCCTGGCAAGCTGGCTGTAGTTGCTGGTCGCAAGAGCACCGACGACCGTGAGCGGCTGGTGGGGACCCAGGGGCAGATAAGCGGGGAGGGCGTTGTGATCCTGTCACAACATCTGAGACTGCATATTGTAACCTAATTTCAGGGCCCCGTTTTCAAAAGCTTTGATCTAAATCTCTCTTCTTTTTTCTCTCATGTTGCTTTTTGCTGACACACATTTGATTTCCTAGCCCCCACACCCCTTTATTAAGATGCCTGCTCCTGGAGACGGTTTGTTAGAGACCTGTCCTTGTTACCTAGAAGGCTTGTGCATAGATGACCTAATTAACTGGTTTAAGAATCTGCTGTATGTTGTTGGAGGGTGTGAGATTAAAAAGTCTTTCTAAGCAGACTTCAAAAGCAGTCAGTTTCTTTATTCAAGAGAGTGGCCCTATTTTAGGGGGACAATGGTTTACCATTTTATTAGAAGATTTGCTGTGTTATTAGACTACATACTTCCTTTTTGTGTCTGGCTAAGGTCAGTATTGCCCTTGCAGATTCTGGGCCTATTTACTCCATGCCAGAGTCCCTTCAGCAGTCTCCGGCTACAAAAACCACTGCTGTTTCAGATCAGTTTCTCTTCTGCTTAGAAATTGCCTGTGCATGTGCCTGACAGTGTGGTTTGATACCTTCCAGGATCACACCATCAAAATCATCCCTATTTTGGGTTTTAATTCAATGGGTAGTCCCTGGCAGGGAGCCTATCTACAGTATATTGCCTACTGTAAAACCAGTATCTGAACTCTGGTCAGTTGAATGAGTATCAACTAGTGGGTGACTAAACACTGTCACCCGTTAACAAGTGCATTTTCTTTCCTTCTCTCATGGAGGGCAGAAGTTGCAATGTCCTGGGACAACATGCCTGACAAATTGCCAGGCTCTGTCTCCTGGTATTTAAAAAAAAAAAAAAAAAAAAAAAAAAAAGAGAGAGAGAGAAATTACTGCATCTGTGTTTTGAACAGGCTATTCATTATGCGTTTTCTTTTTTCATTTCTTCTTTCCCTCTTCATGAACTGCTTTTTTCACTTCATCTTCACCTTACAAGTCAAGTTTGTCATGGAATATGCTCTAGACCAGGTGTGGCCAAACTGCGGCTCGGGAGCCACTTGTGGCTCTTGAATGAAAAACTGTGGCTCCTGGAAGAATGCCAGCAAATCAGTTTAGGAAAGACACCCCAGCCTAGGCGTTCAGGAGGGGGTCGGGATGGTGGGGAGAAGTGCAGCATGGTGGGGGCTTTAAAAAAACTCTCCCCTAGCCTGCAGTCTTTTACATCGAACAACAGCTAAGTTTTTACTGTACAGTATAGGCCTACTTTTCATGGTAAACTTAAGTAATTGTTAGAATCTGATATTAGTAGCATGAATATTTGTCCCCTTTTTACCATAAAATTAAAGTGTGCAATGAATTTTAAACTTAGTAATTTGGAGTAGGTAAAAGTATATGGCTATATGCCTCACTGTGGCTCTCGAAGGTTTAATAATCAACTTGTGTGACACTTGAGTTCCATAAGTTTGGCCACCCCTGCTCTAGACTCTGCTTCTTGGGTATTTAAACAGCCAAAGCTACTGAAAACTTTTTTCCCAATAAGTGTTTTGCTTTTCTTCTTTTGTACATCTGTGTACCATTGTACAAAATGTGAACTTAAACACTCAGCAGTCAATCTGTTTACTCATGATTTGGGAACAGAGTCAAAAAATCCTATTCCAGCTGACCGTTGAAGAGGGTGCGTACGTTGCTATTTATACTATGAAGTTGCTTGTGACCATATATACAAACTAAAAGATTGAAAGGATTTTTGTTACAGGAACAACATTCAAAATCTGTATAATTCCAGTTGCTTTATAATGGTTCTCTCTTGTATTCATTTGCAGAGGCAATTTAGAAGCACAAACAGCGGCCTTTCTGTTTCTCTGTCTTTGGTCCTGAAGACCTGGGATTTCTAGCTTAGTTTTGTAGCCCACAAAGTTCTTCCTAAAAGTCTGTAGCTAGGTCTTTGAAATGAAAACCCGATAATCTTTTCTAAAGGCTTAAAGGCTGGTTGTCTTCATTAGAAATTTCCCTATCAGTTATCCATTTTTTGCATGTTTGACATCTGCTTTCTTAACAAGTATTCCAACATTTATGCAGCCTTGTTGTCTATTTTGCCTTACAAAGATTAGATGAAGCTTTGAGCGTCAACTTACTGTGAAGTTTGCTGCTCTTAGATATCATCATATGGATAGCAGCGCAAAAGAAATAACATTGAGAGGGATTTGTATCAAAGTCTTAGGGGTGAGGAAGCATGTGGGAGAATCTTGGAAATATTTTATAATCTTTTGTGGTGTCCTGGAATTCTCACATGGATTTCCTGTTGCGCCTCTGTGCTTAGTTTCATCAGTGTTTGCCAGTAAAGATAATTGTTTGAGAGGCTTTTCCACCCCACCCCCCCGCCACACTTCTAGAATTAAAGAAAAAAAGAATTCTAGCTCCCCTTGGTCTCAGTTTACCTAGGTCCTGTCCATTTTGCTTAAATAGAGCCTCATCAGAGAGTGTGGAAGTGTTGGAGGCGCTAAGGGAAAACTAGAGAGTAAACAGCAGATTTTAGGCTGGCCCTATGAGCACTACAGCAACTGAGAGAGCCAATATTCTTCTGGCTATTTAAACAAAATACTTTTATATAAAAAAATTACTTACTTTGAGACTGAATGCAGCAAGAACTTGTGCTTTGAATCAAAATCAAAAGGGGAAACTAGAAGTAAAAAATGCTAGGAAAGCTCAACACATAGGATGCTAAGCAACTTTTCTCTGCAGTTTTTACTTAGAAAAATGGGGGGAAAAAAACCCAACAGATGTTACACGAACACACACGAAGCATAGAAGGAGATCACTTGCTTCTTGTAAAAGTGTTTGGGGAATTAATGAAGTTGCCAGGATGTTGTGTTATGATGGATGTTTTTTACGGGTAAGATTTGACTTTCCTGGCTATTTTTTTCTAGAAAGTTCGAAATATGGCCCTGGAAGATGTGGTGATTCTTAATGTTGACACCAACACACTAGAAACCCCTTTTGATGATCTACAAAGCCTTCCCAATGATGTGGTATGTATAAATTATTTGGTTATTTTTGAACTACTGAATTACTAGAAAGGGAAGTCCCTTTTATTGGTTTAGTTTCTAACGTGTCCATTGATGGTGCCAGAGCCTCCATGTGTTCAGTTGGGTGAACTGCTTACCTGGGTTTCTCTTTTCCTCTTGACAGAATTTAGCAGTCTGAGAGAGAGGGATGGAACCTGGGGGAACAGCTGGAGGCTGAAACATGGGCTGCTTTCAGTGCCACCCCTGATTGACAGGGGGACGCAGTAGACACATTCTGGGAATGCTGCAACTTTGATTAAAATACCCAGTTGGTGTGTCAGGTTCCAGATCCTCTAAAAATTACAAACTCATGCAAAAGTAAGAATAGTGTGCATGTTTATGTGAAACAAAATAAGAAACTAAGTCAAACAGATGTTTTGATGCAGTGAAGTAATATGGAAGGATGGAATTTGAGGGCATCTTTACATTATAAAAGAGTGATAAAGGGAGACATTTAAATTTGGAGTTACCTTAATGAAGTTTTCCCCCTGGTTTCCTCTAACTGGATTCCTGAATTTTAATGAGTCCTTTACTTTTTCCTTTTTAACATAATTTTGAAGTCAAGTCACTTGCTTCATAATCTGTTACTAGAACTGTTATGTGTAAATAACTCTAAGCTATTGTTCCTCTCTACAGGTCTCCTGTCTTGATATTGGTGGTGTACTTGAATTCAGTTTAAAGTGTTTGTTTAACTAGTTTAATGGTGTTATTGCAGAAATGTTTGGTTCTTTCACTGTGGTGGGACAAAGATGTGTCCAGTTTACATTGCACTATATTGATGCCACCTGATACTAAAGTATCTTTACTAATGAAGCAAAAAGAATAGATGATTGGCAGAGTGTGCAGAGCAAGTGCATTAGAAGCCATTCCTAGTCTAGCTAGAGTCTTTTGGGGAGAAGAGAGAAAAATCCAAGATTCTCTTTCTAGCCATACTCAAAATTTTCAGTTGGATGTTAGGATCCATAATTTGTAAAGTGTGCCTCCTTTCACATACTTAAGGACCTAAATAAGATCTTCCCTCAGTGAGCAGTTGAATATGAAATTTATATGCAAGGTAGTTCAGAATGTGATCTGGTTCTTTTGTAATTCCGGAGAAGTAAATGTAAGTAAGGATTTCTGTAGCTTTTCCATGTCATATATTCCAAGTGAATACTCTGCCATGCTTTGCCTTGTCATTCACCTGTTGAAGCATAATTGTTAGTGGTGACTACAGTACAGGCTGGTTTTGCAGGTAATAGAGAAGTAGCGGTGTAACATTTTCAAGATTTTTCTCCCACAGGATCTGCTTGGAGCATTTTATGAAACTTCTTCCCAAATATCAGTTAGAAAAAGGAGTTTCTTTTGGTTCACTCAAAGGAAAGTTCTGTGATGTGATTCTGTCCATTCAGTAGCATGCCAGACATTCTAGTGAAGGCCTCTTGCCTTCATTGCAGAGATGACTGGCATCACAGTGATGTTGGAAATGCCTTGTTCTGGCCTAATTTGTTGTGGAAAGGTGAATTCTCCTTGCTGATAAAGTTATGTTTTCTTTTGTAATTTTCAGCAGGACAATCGTAGACTGACACTAATTTTTCAGTCAGCGAAAGTCCTAATCCATTTTTGCAGTAACATTAGGTAGTAATACGAGTAGTCATCCTGCTTGATGATGGTTCTTAACTGTGAATCACTTAGCAGTGGGAACTAGAGGAGCAAACATCCAATTTCCATGTATTCTCTTTCCCAGCATAAGCGTAACACCTACTCAGTCAATCCTCACAGTCCAGAGCTTCAGTTTAGACTAAAAATATGGAACTGTAGTTTGGTTGCTGTGGTAAAAGTCTGTTGTCCATATTGGATAGACATGTAGTTTGTCCACAGCACAGATATAGCATGACTTCAGGCCATGGCACCTTGAGGCATATTAAGAAAATAAGTATTTTGAATCCTAGGACACTGAAAGGTGAGCGTTGTGCTTTTAGCTGTTTGCCTAGATAATTAATATTCACATAATAGTGAAGTACAGAATATCTATCTTTTTTAAAATTCTGCACTAATGTGGCACAGCTGTTCCAATCACAGTGCAGTAAACAGATATGGGAAGAATCTGGAGAGCGTCAACCAGTACACAGGCCTCCCACTTCCGTCCTTACTCATCACCAGCATGTTTCAAGCATTCCTGGTAAGAGCAACTGCGTGGTAGAAGTCATTTGTGTTCACCTCTATTGTCAGTTCAGTGCCAGGCCTGCCTGCTGTCTGCCAACTGGTTTTGACAGTGTTGTAGGCCTTTGTATTGTGGATGCATATTAAGAATGGGACTGAGACCACAGAAACCATTTCACACAGATCTCCAAACAGCCAAGAGACAGAAATGGCTTTGGTCACTCCCTGGGTGTATTCACGAAGCAAAGTTTCAGGAGGAGAAAAGGTCGGAATGTTGTTAGCCTGACTCACTTTGAAGTCTTTAAACGAAAGGAAATGGAAGCAGAACTAAAACCATCTGTTCTCACCGAGGGGCTCCTTGGCAGTAGCCTTGCAAATTGGGGATTGTTTTCAGCATGAATGGCATGTATCAAACTTTGAGAATCTCTATGTTCAAAATAATGCTCCTACATCAACATTTCCTGTTCCTCTGCTGGGATAAATTAAATGCATTGTTATAACTTAGTGCAGGTTAGTTCAGTCGATCACTGTTTGCTGCAAGAACAAAGCTGTCCATTTACCACAACCTGGTGAGAGACTATCCACGGCAGTTAGAAGTGACTAGTCCCTCAGGCCAGAAGTCAGTCTAAGTAGGTTTCCCATTCACTGCAGTGAGTAACTGATGCATGCTCACTGCTTACCACTGAGGTGTCCCTTCACTCCACAGGGGTCTCTGTTGTAACTCCATTCATCACTATATATAACCGAGAAGGAAGGAAGCAATGAGTTATGGATGGACGAGCGGTCTTGATTTTGTGCTGTCTGGCTTATGTCATCATTTGAGTCCATTAAAGTTATTTCAGTGCTTGCTTATGTGTTTGTTTATTTATTAAATAGCTCTTCCTTTCAACTTCACACTTTTCATCCAGATCTGCCAGCTGGTCATCACTCATGCCATTATGTACAACCCTGGAAATGTCGAACTTATAAATTTCATAGAATTATGTAAGAAATGTCTGGCGATGGCAAATCCTGAGCCTCTTATATGTGTATGATTTGTCAACAATCAAGTATTATATTAGATTTTATGGGGCTTCATTAAAAGAGCAATTGCAGGAGCACTGTAGAACTTCAGAAGAGACTCACCAATAAAGCCAAAACTTCAAGCTTTGGAATGTAATAAACTTTAAGAGACTTCCTTCCTTTCATTATTTACTTTTAGTTCACATTTATAACAGTAAAGAGTTGTGTTTTATTAGTTTAAAATTCTTGATTCAGTTTTCTGCAGGTCTATTTAAAAGCTATATTTTCTCTTAGAGGATGTTTGGAGCATTGCAGAGGAAGTGCTGCCAGCAAATTCAATTAACTGGCATGGCTCACGAATAATGTACATGATGTATTTTTTTTTTCACAACTGCTATATAAACACAGCTGGGTTGAATACGTATTGTAACAGACTTAACTTGAATCATTTTGTTTTGTGCAATTAATTTTCAGAATCAGTGTTTGTCTTATTCCCAATTTTATTCTTCCTTATTTCATTATTTTAGTTACCTAGATAACTAAGTGTTCTTCTCTATGTTTTTTCCTTTCCTTTAAAGCTGTTTAATATTTGGCTTTGGCCACTAGAGAGCAGCTGCTTTTCTTTGCAAGAAGGATTTCTGTCTGTTTTTTTTCATGTATCATATGTTTGGAACTGTAAGTGGATCAAGTTGTTCATCTCAGCAGGGAGACTGTGAAGCTGATCTGTTATACTCACTTTTTTCTGGGGGAGGAAGAGGAAGAAAGGGGGTTGATTCTGGCTGGTCTGGATCTCCACTGGGCTCACTCCACCTGGATGCATTTGTGCTTGGGCGCTATACCAGGCTACGTTAGTTGAAGGACTAAAAAATACCTGTAACAGTTCCACAGTCATGAATGGCTGTTAAGACAAACCATGCTTTCAGTATTGTAAGATAATGTAAGCACTGAGCACATCATCTACTCTTGAATATTTGCAAAATTTACTATGGTGAATTAAATCCATTTTACCTTCTGCAGAGATGAGTAACATTTACTTGTTGTGTTCAGTTCATTGGCAGGCTGTTCATGCAATAGAAAATTAATGAGCAGCTCTTTGCTACATTAAAAATAATTCTTTAAAGTCCTATGACTTAGCTGGAGGCTTTTTCTGTGAGTCTTACTTGGGTCGCACAATAATGACATTGGTGCCCAAACTTTGGTCTTTTTGAGAGTTCAAAGTGAGTTATTTTGTTCCCATTTCAGTTTGGATATCTGAATGAGAATGGCTGTTGTGAAATGTGTCTCGAATGTTCATGTGACAGACATTGGATAAATTTGAGAGAGTTCCGTTAGAATCAGATTAAACATCTAATACAGAATGTCAGTGCTTTCCTTTGGCTTGACTCAACAGTACCTTTGAGCTATCAGAGTTCCTGAATTGTCCAAGTCAGCTCCTTTGAAAAGCAAGTTGTGAGCATTTGTGTTAGTCTGTAAATGCTTGAAATGCTAGAGTCTATCCCTCTTCAACCTTCTGTTTGTGGTAGGTCCTGCGTGTTGCTGACGATGTGAGGGTGACAGAGAGCACTTGGAAAAGCAACATTCCTTTTTAAGTTGTCAGTATTAAAAGGGGAGGTTTATTAGGAACTGTGATTATCTTCCAGCTGCATGTGATCCTGGCATGTTTCTTGCATGCTTTTCTTTGAATTTTAGCAATGGCTGAGGGAGTCAGCAGTTTATTTCTGCTTTTATGTCATTTGTACAACTATATAGGTTTTTTTCAAGTATTTCGAATGAGGAAGGGCATACTAGGGTTTTAATTGTAGTTACAGAGCTTCATATAAAATAAAAGTATCAAGTTTAATTTTCCATTGTGAACTATTTAATAGATTAAGGCCATCGGTGCCTAAAAGAATTGTATACTATACCAAAAGAAGCAAGGAATCCTGTGGCACTTAAAGACTAACAGATTTATTTATCGCCTCTGACAAAGTGGGATTTTCTCCCGCAAAAGCTCATGCGGTAAATAAATCTGTTAGTCTTCAAGTGCCACAGGACTCCTTGCTTCTTTTGCTGAACCAGGTTAACACAGCTGCCCCTTTGGAACTTGGCATATTGTACCAAGGAGATTTTACTCATGTGATATTTATTTGAGTACCTGCAAATGGCTTTTGATTATTTTTGCCTGTAAATAACTTATTTTTGCATAGTATTCATAGCCCCTTCATTAGTAAGTTTGACAACTAGGTGCTTTTACACATTACTGTTTCTCTTCTTTGTGGGAAATGAAACATGTTTTTTCAGAGATCATAGTAATAGTAACTTCTGTTCTCAGTTGTGAATCCATTTTTGAAAGGTAACTTCCATTTATATTTTCTTCTTTTTCTGTTTGCAAGAGAGTTTCTTATTTTATTCATGTTGACAACTGAAAAGCCTTGGACCTAATTAAAAGAATTTCCACTAGCACCTTTACTGAACCATTTTATTATGCTGCATTGCACAGATTGCATTTTGAAACATGGTGATAGTTTCAATCTGACCTTTAAACCTGAACTGCCAGAAGTATAAAAATCGTCTTTAAAAAAAAAACAGGATAGGCTATATGTATATGTGCCTTTGGTTAGAAATCATCTTTGTGTTGAGCGGTCACCATCTTGTTGCTTAAAGAGATGGTAATGCTTCTTTTTCTTTTTCTTTTTCTTTTTCTTTTTCTTTTTCTTTTTCTT